>JAJPUD010014103.1:27267-41708 GCA_023553655.1 Myrmecobius fasciatus
TCTCTCTCTCTCTCTCTCTCTCTCTCTCTCTCTCTCTCTCTCTCTCTTTTTCTTTCTTTCTCCCTGTCTCTCTTTATCTCTCTCTCTTTGTTTCTCCCTCTGCCTCTGTCTCTCTGCCCTTCTTCCCCTTATTCTTGAACAAATTTTCATTTCTCCATTTGTTTAGATATGTATCTTTATAAAGAGTAGTTGGTAGTTATACTTGTAAATTTTGTATATCTTGGTAGACCCCTGACTATTTTATACATTATATAGTTTTTTTTTAAAAATTGAATTTCTCTTTTTAATCTCATTTTTTGCTATTTTTGTTGGAATTGTATGAGAATGTTGATGATTTCTGCAGAATCATTTTGTAATTTGCAATTTCTTTCAATTACTTTTTTTTTGGTTGACTCTTGGTTTAAGTATTTCTCTTTACCATCTACAAAACCTTATAATCTTGTTTCTACTTTATCCATGCTTATTAGTTCAATTTCTTTTTCTTGTTTTATTGCTATAGTCAGCATTTCCATTGACATTTCAAAAATGTGTTGATGATAGACATGTTTGTTTTGTCTCTTAAGTTTGTTGGGAAAAGATTTTATTTCTTTTATGGAAAGAAAAATCTTTGCAGTAAGTTTCTCCAAAAAAGTCTCTTATTTCCAATCCCTACATACATGTATGCGTGTATATATATATATATATATATATATATATATATATATATTTGCATGTACATAGAGTAATTTAAATTTATAAGAAAAATAAGCATGCATCAATTCTTAGCTGATCCAAGAACATAGGAAAAATGAGACTTATCTCCAGCATTAAAAGCAAACATACTCCAAATCACTAACAAATACAGGAATAAAAAAGGAATTTTGACGTTCTGCCTCACACCTATCAGATTGACCAAAATGATAAAAAAGAAAATGATAAATGTTGGAAGAACTGGGGGGGGGGGGGAACAGACATATTGATGCACATTTGGTGCAATAAGTACAACAATTAATATAAAAATAAAACTTCTGAAAAGTAGTTTAGAATTACACACAAAAAGAAGTACGTAGTGCATACCTTTTGACTTACCAATACCACTTCTAGATTTATACTACCTCCAAGCAAAAATTAAAAGGGAAAAAGTCCCTATGTTAAAAAAAATACTAATTGGAAATATTATTCCCCGTAAGAAAAAAAAACCAAGCAAAATTAGACACCAAGTGCTAATTAGTTAACTGGGGAATGGTTAAATAAATTGTAGTATTTGTATTTAATAGAATAACATTGTGCTGTAGGAAATAAGGAAATACATTATTTTAAAACAATATTGGAAGAACTTTATGTATTGATGCAGTGAAATCTGACAGACAGAAGAATAATTTATATCATTGTATCAATACAATAAAAAAGAAATAAGTTTAAAGATTTACATAAGCTGATCAAAAATGAAATTAATAGAACCAGGAAAAAACATGTTTACAAAAAAAACATAAAAACAACTTAGAAAGCTGTAACAACTCTTATGAACGAAATGATTATTCATTATTACAAAGGGTCAACAGTGAAACATGCTGAATATTACCCATAATCTCTTACAGAGGAGAATGATGCAGGAAGCAAAATTAAATATATTTTAAACAAACATTTTTAAACATGATAAATGAGAGAATGTTTCTATTTAATTAAACATATTTGTCATATATGATTTGCTTTTCTTTTACCTTTTCAAATAAGGTGGGGGAGGCAAAAAGGAGAAACATTTTGCTAATTTAAAATAAAATATAATTTTATAATTTATTTGACCATATCACTAATTATATTAAGTTAAACAATTATGTGCAATGTATCACTTTTTATAAAGTGAACATCCCTTGCAGTTTATGAAGTATCTAATGTGGGGTTATACTTCCTTCTTGATAACAATACCTAAATAAATTTAGTCTTTTTATCAATATGATCACATCTCCTTTCAGAATGCTGAACTCAAGACACTAGAGTTAACTTTAATAGCTTCATGAATTTGTTAGATAGATAAGATAGTACTAGTCTCATAGAAATATCCACACAGTCAATTTTTGTTGGGGGTTGGAGGGCATAAGGACTCTCCTCATTCATAGTAATAATTCCTTTTCCTGGATTCCTTGACATTTCTAGATTCATAGAGACTTTGCACAAGTAACCAGATATGACTGAAACCTGCTTTCATCAGTGGGATCAGTTAACCCATTTTATCTATCTACTTTAGGTATGATAATTAAGATTTTATGAAATAAATTAACATAAAATATTAATCAAAATTTGCATTCTGGTTTTGTTGCATTGTTTCAGTTTGGCATCTGTTTCATAAATCTGTCCAGCACTTATCAAATCACACCAAAAATATTAAAGTCAAATAAGAGTCAAACCATGGGATAATGTTACCTTACTATGGGATTAATCAAGGGATAATGGAGTCCAAACTGTACAGAATGCAGCTGGAATTCTATATTAGGTACTGGTGACATCATCAAGGGCTAACAGAAAGCCTATCACCAGACTCCCTGAGATGATGTTACACTTGTAATTTGTGTGCCTATTCAGGGGAACAATATTTGCTATTAGATAGGCACTTTAAAAAGTCTTCTTCCCTAAGGCATTCTGCATGCCTTCTGTCCACCACCTTCTCCCAGCCTGTGTCATTTTCTCCCATCTGCCACATGTTTCTGAGCTTGACAGCTTAAGTGAGCAAACTGTTTTCCTTCTGAAATGCTTTTAAGTAGCTTTTTATTCAGCATTTTCCTGGTGTCACTCTTACATGATGACACTAGCATGATAGTGAGTATAAAAAAAATCTCATATTCTATTACTAGTTTCCCTGTGCTGTGAATGTTTTTCTTTTGAATTGCTCTAATACCTATTAAAACTGAAGAGAACTTTTAAAATCTGATGAGCATTTAATCAATAGGAAATTGGATTGAATAAATTATATCTGAGATGAATTCCTTAAATTGATACAATCTTTAATAAACATTGAACTTGATTGAATAATCTATTTATTAAATATGTGCAATGATTGGTAAATTAAACACTTGTCTACATGAAAGTAGGACTATTTTCATCTCATATTCATTTTCTCAGAGATGAAATAATATTTGTTATATTTTAAACGCATGGAATAAATCTTCCAATTGTTTCTCCAGTGAAATTTTAAATATTAAATCTTGGTGCTGGCTACATAGTCATCCATTTGTTAAATATACAGAGATAGCTAACAAGCATTTTGTAAGATTTACTAACTCCTAAATAGCTGGTATTAAATCTCTAGTGAGTTTGTAAAATCTACATAATATTTAATAAATCTGGTTTAAAATTTGCTAAATCTGTTTAACCTCTATTAAATCCAAAAAGGAATTTGTTAAAGAGCCCCTATTGCATTCAACCAAACTTTAAAAGAATATCATATTTTATCCTAATCTCATTAAGCTGCCATGTGCAGTTTTTAGAAATCCCCTACTTCCTTTCCAATTATCACCAATTATTACTAATGAATTTACATGGAAATCGTAACTTTTTCATATGTAACGACTTATTCCCTCTTGTCCAATTCCATCTCTGATGGACAAATGGATTGCTTGGGAACTTAAAATATGTTATAGTTAGCTCTTACTTAACTTTAAATATTCTCTATTTTAGAGTCTATTCTTTGTTTTTGAATCCTTGGTGAGGATGAACAATTTACCTTCTCTTCTTTATAAATCTCTCACTACAGTACATCAAGATAAAGGTCACAGACTTCATTAAAATGATTCCTAATTTTGTTACAAGTAACATTTTACATTATTAACCTTGAAACTATTTAAAAATCTAATTTGGTCTTCTCTATGGATGCCAGACTAGGTTCTCATATTATGTAACTCAGTGGGATTATTCATCTCTTTTCCTCTCTATAAGAAGAATTTGGTTTGAGATGACAGCCTTGTTTGCATTCATTTGCATTAAATGAAATTCAAAAAGTACTCCATTTTGATCCATCAGCTGGTATTTCATGAGCCCCTACTATGTGTACTCAATTGAAGTAAGCATTATAGGAAAAAGTGAAATTCAGGACATGGTATCTAAAAATCACATTAGAGAAACATGATTAGCACACATGACATGGCATAAACAGTTCAAGTCAGAATAGAAATAAATAGTACAGTGGATTACAAAAGTTTAACATTTGGATGTAGAACTCATCAGATTTTTAGAATTATAGATCTATAGCTTAAAAGGACCTCAAATGTAATTTAGTCAATTGTCTTCATGCTAGTGATAAGTAAAATGAGTCAGAGAGATATGAAATTACTGAAGTTGTACAAGTAGGGAGTTTAAGTTTAATCCTTTCTATGCTATTCCTTCCCCTTTTTAACGAAGAAAAGGAAAGATATTTTAATATATAAAGGAGACAAAGGATAGATATTTCAGGTGGGGTAAATAATGATAAAATGCAGAAAAGTAAAATCACCATCATTACCATCTGTAGAGAAATTTGGAATATGCACAAATGATTATAAAATCATGCATACCCTTCAAAAAGCAATATTAGTTCTAGGTGTCTATCCCAAAAGGGTTGAAAAAGAAAAAGGACCAATATGTACAAAAAAATTTATGACATCTCTGTCTTCTGGGAGCAAAGAATTGGAAGTTGAGGGAATGCTTGTAAATTTGAGAATGGCTGAATAAATCATGGTATGTGATTATAATAGAAAATATAACAGAAAACTGTTCTAAAAGAATTGATGAGCAGAATACTCTCAGAAAAAAACCCAAAAAACTTACATGAGCTGATGCAAAGTAAAGTGTACTATGTACAAGGTAACAATCGTATTGTAAAATGATCAGCTATTCATCAGAAACATAATAATTGAAGACAATTCTGCAGGACTTATGATAGAAAATGCTATCCATAACTAAAGAAAGAACTGAGGGTGTCTGAATACAAATTGGAAGTATTTTCTTTCTTTTTCATGAGTTTTTTGTTTGTCTTTTCTTTCAGAACATTATTATTATAGAAATGTTTTCATGACTATGCATGTATAACCTATTTAGAATTACTTACATTCTCAATGAGAGGCAATACAGAAGGAGGTAGAGAAAGTGAAACAAAGATTTTAATACTTAATGTTAAAAATTGTTTTTTAAACATGTAACTGGGAATAATTAAAATGCAAAATGAATAAAAAAGGAAAATGCTTCCTTAAAAATTAGAATTGGACAAGTGAAAGCTAATAATTCCATGACACATCAAGAAAAAGTAAATCAAAATTAAATTACAAAAAGATAGAAGATGTGAAATATTAGAAAAACAACTAATAAGGAAAATGATGAATAGATAATTAAATTATTAGAAAATCTGACAGCTACAATCAAGAAAACAGCCAAACATCATATCTGAAGAAATTATCATGGAAAACTTTCCTGAGATTTAGAAAGGTCAGTGGTACTTGTAACTTCTAAGAATAGCATGGCAGTTAAAAGTATAAATAGACAAAGACATGGGAGTGAGGTAATTATGATGGGATGATTAAAAAAATAAAATATAAGGGTGATAAAGATCCATGCACTGGGAAAAGACAGAAGGGAATAGAAGACTAGAGAAATTCTCTCATGAAAAAGAACCATGAAAAGATGAGCTTTGAATTGGCTCAAAGAGGTAGTAGCATACACATTCAGTTGAGTATAGAAAACTGTTTACCCTACAGGAAAGTAGAAAGGTAAGGGGAAAAGAATAGTGCTATTCATTAAAAAAGGGGTGGATTAATAGTAAGCTAGAAGGTCAGAAGCAAACAGACTTTTTACCAGAGACAATAAAAACAGAGAAAGAAAATTGTAAAAGATACTAATGGATACAGAGAAAAACAGTTAATCATAACTGAATATGAATGAATGAATTTACCCATGATATGGAAGCAGGTAACAAAATGTATTAAAAATAATCTGACAATGTGTTGCTTATAAGAAACTTATAAACTTACAAGAAACACGACACAAGGACAAGGACACAGGGACATATATGGAGCAGAAAGAAGGGACTACAGCAAAGTTTATTAAGCTTTACCTGAAGTAAAAAAGGAAGAGATAGCAATCAAGAACTCAGACAAAGAGGAAGCAAAAATTGACATAATTAAAAAAGATAAGCAAGGAAATTACAGTTTGCTAAAAGGTACCATAGATAATTAAGGGATATAAATATTAAACATTTATGTGACAAATGGTATAGAATTCAAATTCTTAAAAACTATAGTTTATTTTATGGAGAAAAAGTCTAATAAGCTAAACAAACCATTGGTGAATTTGATTAACAACACACTAATTTCTAATATCAAAACTGAAAAGAGTGAATTCACCCCTAATGCAAAGAAAAATAAAACAAAACAAATAAAACAATTAAAATGAAATTAAACATTAGGAAATATTTTCCTCAATAGATTGACAATAAATCTTTCAATCTAAGCAAAATCAATAAATATTCATGAAAATATAAATTCCCCAGGTTAACAGAAGAAATAGAATACTTAATGAACCTCATATTAGAAAGAAATTCAAACAAGCCATCAATGAAATCCCTAAAAAAAATCCCAAAGAGAGATTAATTCCCTAGCAAATTTTACCAAACTTAAAAATATTAATTTCAATACTATGTAAACTATTTGGGAATAATTGGCAAATTATTTGTACTACAAAGTGCACTAAATTTTTATTTTAGTACAGAGATATGGTACTAATGCCTAAACCATGAAGAACAGATAAAACTATCAAAAAATTTTAAGTAAAATACTAGCAAGGAAATTATAGCAATATACCAAAAGAATCATAAACTATGACTAGATAGGATTTATACCAGGAATACTAAATTTATATTAGGAAAAATATCAGCATAACTGACTAACTCCAAACCCAACAGAAATCACATTGCTACCTCAAGAGAAGCAAAAAAAAAAAAAAGCTTTTGACAAATTGTAGCATCTATTCCTATTAAGAGCACTAGAGAGCAGAGGAATAAAGGAAATTTTTCTTAAATCGATAAGTAATATCTAAGACTTCCCAGTAAGGTCAGAGGTGAAGCAAGGATGTGCATTATCAAAACTATCATGCCACTTTGTACCAGAAATGTTGGTTAAAGTAATGAGAAAAAAAAAAGAAATTGAAGGATTTAAAATAGGTAGTGAGGAAACTATCACTCTGCAGTAATTATATGATGACATACTTAGAGCAACAATAAAATTATGTGATGATTGACTGATGGATTTAGTTCTTTTCAATAACGATTCAGGGCAATTCCAATACACTTGTGATGGGGAGGGCCATCTGCATCCAGAGAGAGAACATCTCTCATCCAGAGAGAGAACTATAGGGACTGAATGGGTGTGTATGTGTGTGTGTGTGTGTGTATAAATATATATTTTTTTTCATTTTTTGTTGTTACTGTTTGCTTATTTTTTTCTTTCTCATTTTTTTCCTTTTTAATTTGATTTTTCTTATGCGGCATGATAAATGTGGAAATATTTTTAGAAGAATTGTGCATGTCTAGAGGAGGGGGGAGAGAAAAATTTGGAACACAAGGTTTTGCAGGAGTGAATTTTAGAAATTATCTTTGTATGTATTTTGAAAAATAAAAAGCTATTATTATTTTAAAAAGAAAATAATTTAATAAAGTTGTTGGAAATTATATTGATTGGAAAAAAAAGAATTACTAATCAAGAAAAAAAACTTAAATTACTTTAAAATTTAGAAATAAAACTTCAGCATTGCAATACCAAATGATATATCATACAAGCAACTGAAAGAAAATCCTTTCAGTCTTTAATGAAAATCAATTTGAATTCATGGCCAAAGATAATAATCCTTCTATGAGAATATAAATAATTGCTTTGTATGATATTCTAAAAGCCAAATAAAGCCAGCAAATAAGAATGCAATCTTTTATATATTCTGCAAAATTTATTCTGCTCATCAATGAAAATAGAAGGAACTTCAAAAATAGATTAAATGATTTCCTTCCAAAATTTAAAATTATGTAATTCTACAATAAAGAGGAAAAACAGAGAATATAAATAATTCCATTTAATAAGTAAAAATCTGAAAAAAAATGAAATCAGCTTTCTTATATGACGAAGACTCTCTGTGTGTGTATGTGTATGTGTTTCCTTTCTAAGGCAAAATGAGATTTTTTTTCTTACATTGAAAGAAAGACAAAGAGAATAGAGATCACCATGGAATAAAAATTCTAATGCATTAATTATTTGGGACCCTACCTAATGTAATCAAGTGTAGGGAAGGAACAAATAAAATTAATGATATTAATAATTTTGTCTCATAAATGAATCATGTTTGAAGAAATGGGAGAACATTTAGGCAAGAAGAAGGGAGGAAAATAAAAGAAGAAAGTCGAAGACTTGATTTTTCCAGATCAAATTTTTTAGAGAACTAGAGGAAGCATTGTATCTCATCTTTTAATCTGTTTGAGGACAGGAAAAGGAAAATCAGTGTGTAGAAAGAATTTGGGAGGGGGAAGGAGAAAGCTCTTATATTTAGAGCAACATTGAAACAGTCACATATGAGTTCAGGTTTAGAGAGAGAGCAACAAGGGGTTTCCTTTGGGAGGAATCAAAACCCCAAGATACCTCCTCTGAAAAATCCTAGGAATGCAGGAGATAAAGCTAGGACTCCTGAAAACATTTAGGGGGAACAGCATCTAGGGGAGACAAAGAGAAACATTTAATAGGCAATTTATACATTTACAAAGTGATGTTGGAAGAGCCTTTATTTCTTGGGAAACTTTGGCTCACATGAGTTCAAACTTCATTCTTTTGGAATTGATAACTAAGAAAGTGAAAGTCAAAGAGAACTTCAAAAATAAACTTACCAAAAAAAGAAATGAAAGTTTTTCTGGGAATAAAGAACATCTAAAGGTATAGTCTATGAATGAGAAACTAGATTTTGGAGTAGACTAGGAAAGGAAATAAAAAGAGAAAATCAACATCTTTTGGGAAAAGGATGGGAGAATTAATGTTCCTCAAGATAAAACACTAGATTGAGGAGAAAGAAAAGGAGAATTTTAAAGAGTGTCTTTAAAAAGTTTGGAAGAGGAAAGATAAAGAAAAGGAAAATAATCATAATAATAATTTATAAAAAATATATTAATTATTTTAATAAAAGTAAAAAATTGGATTAAAGCAGCCTAAAGAAATCTGGTAAATTAGTATAAGCAAACCTAAGTGTGGGACCAACTAGATTTAAAAGATTTGGGTAGAGGAAAGAATCAGGAAAAACAATTAAGTGTAGGAAAACAAAAGCCCAACAATTATACCCTTAAAATTAGGGATGACTGCATTTGGTTTTAGGCATAGAGTTTTCCATAAGACACTAATTTATTGATGACAGTAATTATTTTGAGTTAGTAGAATCCTGGAGGGTTAGATAAGAACAGAAGTGTTAAATGGTGATGACTTCAAATCCATGCATTGAAATAATTGAGGGAAAAATTATCTGGGAGAAATAACTACTTCCCTTAATGATTCAAAAGTCTGTTACGTCAAAGAGGTAAAGGACATGTTCTGTTTGCACATTCAGTACTTAATGAGCAGAAAAATAAATATAAAAGGTAGAAGTAAATTTTACCTTGATATATGGAAAAACCTCTTAGCAATGTTCTTCAAATATGAAATGAGATGTCTCTCTCTCATTGCATGTTTTCAAGACTAAAATGACCATTGGTTAGATAAATGGTAGAAATTTTTCTTTTCAGTATGGCGTACACCTTGAACCACTGATGTCCCTTGCAAGTCTGAAACTGTAATGCTGCAGTGGATTAAACTTTCCACTAAAATGAGAAAGGAAGGCAGAGTGCATAAGATAAATCATATATATAATAAATATAAGATCAAGGGGAAAAATTTTAGTGTGTCAGATAATTCCCCCCAAAAAATTATGATCATGATTTCAGGTAGGTAACAATTAGAATTTTCAGTCTTAAAAGGAATAATCCAAAAATACTACATTATAAATAAATGCAAAAAAATAATGAAACAACATTATCTGTGGAGGTGGACGAATGAATTTATATATTCCTAGAAAATTAAATATTATTTACTTTTATAAAGTAGAGCTAGTTGCATTAGAAAAAAGATGTATGTAGTAATATAAAAAATTATAGGGGATTTTAATAAAACTCTATAAGAACAATATACATAAAATGAAAACATAAACTAAAATGAAATCATAAAACTAAACAATCTTATGGACAATTGGATTTGAGAAATAAGCCCTTTCCTTAATTGACACAATGAAAATTATGTTATATAGATACCTACATTTTAAAAACCTGAAATATAGACACATGTATGTATGTCTATATACATACATATATTTATGCACACACAAAACTTTAAAAGTTGAAGTATATTTAGATTTTAGTGTCTAGTTTTAATATTTGAAATTCAAACACCATACATTATTTTTTCTCTAAAGATTCTGTATTTCACATACTTTGATTGGTAATTAAATGTACATAAGGAATTGAACTATTGGGGCATGACTATCCATCTGGGGCATTAAACATTTTTGATAGGCACAAAACAACCCCATATTTTTATCCTTTTTGGTATCTGGAAAAGTAGTACTTATAAGTTCCAGTTCAGTTATATACTGCATAGCCAAATAGGCATAATTCCAGTTTGAATTAAAAGTCATAGAGGGTCACAAAGAAAAATCTTCTCTTTCATGGTTATAAATATTGTATTATCAAGCATTCCTTGAAGCAATCCAAATTATATCAATTTTCTTTTTAAAATATTAAATGGGGGAGGGGCAGCTAGATGATGTGGATAGAGCACTGGCCCTTAAATCAGGAAGACCTGAGTTCAAATTCGGCCTCAGATACTTAATACATCCTAGCTCTGTGACCCTGGGCAAGTTACTTAACCCCAATTGGCCTCAGCAAAAAAATAAAAATAAAAAATAAAAATAAATGAATTTTTATTATGTGTTAAACAATAATGAATATGAAAACTTCCCCATCAAAGAATAGAAGAAAAGGTATGTTATGTGAAATTGTAAATTTCTATTGGGTAAACCTTGTTTTTAAAGTATTTGTTTACTTAACAAGATGAATTCAGAATTTCATTCCTTATTTCCTTCATAACTTCCTTTTATTCTTTCTTGTATAATTTTAATGTTCCATTAACATATTAAAAAGCTTTTTTTACATTATTATACACAATCATGCCAATGACATCAACTTCTTCAAAAATAAAAAAAAAATATTTGTAACAAAAAAAGTACAGTAAAGCAAAGGGTATGTATTTAAATTGCATTTTAATTTTAAATTAATTTTATTCATTAATACACTTCATTTTCTTTAATTATGAGTCCTTTAACTTTGCCTCTTACTTCTTTGGAGTGCCATGCTTAGTAATCACATAATTAGATTAAAAATTATGTACAGTTCAAAGACTTTTGGTATAGTTCAAAATAATTTCTAAAATGGTAGAAAATTCCACTAAAAATACATCATTGTGTGTATCTTCTGACAGCCCCTCCAATACATGTCATTTTCATTTTGTTGTCATCTTTGACAATCTGATGAGTAAGAGGTAGAACCTGGTAATTATTGCATTTTTGCATATTTGCATTTTTCTTATTAGCCATTTTGAGAATTTTAAATTTTCATTGACTTTTTGATAGCATCTCTGTATTATTTTTATTGGAAAGTGGCTTTTATTTCTATATAATCATATCAATTTCAAGCAAAAAATCAGATGCCATATATTCAGTCTACATTTTTGCCTAAGTAGGAAGGAGAGACCATTGTCATTACCTCTCTGCCAAGTGAGAGATTTACTCTTTACTTGATCTTTACTTGATCACTATAAGGAGAAAAAAGAGATAAAGCTCCTTCATTATATTCTTTTTATGCACATTCATTACTGGCTCAACAGTTAATTAATATTTCTATATTCCTGACCCATATTAATCTTTGTGATTTGGGAACAAGAAATATGAAATTCCAGGAATCTAAAGTATTTCTAATATCATTAATTATTCTGCATTTTTCATAATAGTTTACTTTTGTTTTAAATTAATGAGTGAACATAAAAACAAATAGTGAATTATTTTTCTCTTATCTCAGTGCAATATCAAAGATTTCAGAAGTTTTCTTTTATATGCTTATATCTTGGTTTATTAGTATTATAAACTAAATATTATGATAATGATTAAAAACAGATGGCAGTGAAATGACTGATTCCCTTTATCTTCCTTAAAATAAGTCCTTTATTTTTCATATTCTCTACTCATTATAAATATCAAACATTTGGTTAATAAATAAATAATGTTAATTTTAGTTATATTTAGAAAGAATTATAACCTTCAGCAAATATTTGGATATTGGAAAATGCCAATGAATATTATTGGGCAATATTTAAATATTATTACATTCAACTATCCTGGAAAGTTTCAAGAACTACACAGAATCATATTTGAAAATTGCCGATGTAAGAACTTCTTTGCCTTCCAAAAATGTTATTTCTAGGAACAATGCTCATAGGATTTTTGGAAATGTACTCTGCATATAAATTTTTAATATTTACTTTATTTTCTGATAAGGGAGAACTTTCCTCCAATGAAGATGAAATTAGAGTAATAATTAGGAGTTTCTTTGCCCAACTTTATGCCAATAAATTTGATAATGTAAATGAAATGGAGGAATATCTACAAAAATATAGATTGCCCAGATTAACAGAAGAGGAAATAAATTATTTAAATAGCCCTATTTCAGAAAAAGAAATAGAGCAAGCTATTAATCAACTCCCTAAGAAAAAATCTCCAGGGCCAGATGGATTTACATGTGAATTTTACCAAACATTCAAAGAACAATTAATCCCAATACTATATAAACTATTTGAAAAAATTGGGAAAGAAGGTGTACTACCAAATTCCTTCTATGATACAGATATGGTGCTGATAGCTAAACCAGGTAGGGAGAAAACTGAGAAAGAAAACTATAGACCCATTTCCCTAATGAATATTGATGCAAAAATTTTAAATAAGATTTTAGCAACAAGATTACAGAAAGTCATCCCCAGGATAATACATCATGACCAAGTAGGATTTATACCAGGAATGCAGGGCTGGTTCAATATTAGGAAAACAATTAGCATAATCAATTATATCAATAACCAAATTAATAAAAACCATATGATTATCTCCATAGATGCAGAAAAAGCCTTTGATAAAATCCAACACCCATTCCTATTAAAAACACTGGAGAGTATAGGAATAAATGGGCTTTTCCTTAAAATGATTAGTAGTATCTACTTAAAACCTTCAGCAAGTATCATATGCAATGGAGTCAAAATAGAACCATTCCCAATAAGATCAGGAGTGAAACAAGGCTGCCCACTGTCACCATTAGTATTTAATATTGTCTTAGAAATGTTAGCTTTGGCAGTAAGAGAAGAAAAAGAGATTAAAGGAATTAGAGTAGGTAATGAGGAAACCAAATTATCACTCTTTGCAGATGACATGATGATATACGTAGAGAACCCTAAAGACTCAACTAAAAAACTACTAGAAACAATTCACAACTTTAGCAAAGTTGCAGGATACAAAATAAATCCACATAAATCATCAGCATTTTTATATATTACCAATAAAGTTCAGCAGCAAGAGATACAAAAAGAAATTCCATTCAAAATAACTGTTGATAGTATAAAATATTTGGGAATTTATCTGCCAAGAGATAGTCAGGAACTATATGAACTAAACTACAAAACACTTTCCACACAAATCAAATCAGACATAGTCAATTGGAAAAACTTAAAATGCTCATGGGTAGGCCGAGCAAATATAATAAAAATGACAATACTACCCAAACTAATTTACTTATTTAGTGCCATACCAATCAAACGCCCAAGAAATTATCTTACAGATCTAGAAAAAATAGTAGCAAAGTTCATTTGGAAAAACAAAAGGTCAAGAATTTCAAGGGGATTAATGAAAAAAAAGGCTGATGATGGAGTACTTGCTGTACCAGAACTAAAACTATATTATAAAGCAGCGGTCATCAAAACCATATGGTACTGGCTAAGAAATAGAATAGTCGATCAGTGGAATAGGATAGAATCACAAGACAAACTAGGCAATAACTATAGCAATTTGGTTTTTGATAAACCCAAAGTCCCCAGCTTTTGGGATAAGTATTCACTATTTGACAAAAACTGCTGGGAAAACTGGAAACTAGTGTGGAAGAAATTAGGGCTTGACCCACATCTAACACCACATACCAAGATAAGATCTAAATGGGTTCATGATCTGGATATAAAGAGTGATACTATAAGTAAATTAGAGGAATGTAATATAGTTTACCTCTCAGACCTTTGGAGATGGAATAAATTTATGTCCAAAGAAGAACTGGAACTCTTAATTGAAAACCAGATAGATAA
>JAJPUD010014104.1:357-23783 GCA_023553655.1 Myrmecobius fasciatus
GGAATGAACTCTCTCTTAAAGCAGAAGCAGATAGCAGACTGGATTAAAAACCAGAATCCAACAGTATGTTGTATACAAGAAACACATCTAAAACATAGAGATACATACAGGGTGAAGGTAAAAGGTTGGAGCATAATCTATTATGTGAACAAAAAAAAAGCAGGGGTAGGAATCCTGATCTCAGACCAAGTAAAAGCAAAGATAGACTTAAATAAAAGAGACAAAGAAGGAAATTATACCTTCCTAAAGTGTACCATAGATAATGAAGCAATATCAATACTAAACATATATGCACCAAGTGGTATAGCATGGAAATTCCTAGAGGAAAAGTTCAGAGAGATGCAAAAAGAAATAGACAGCAAAAGTATAATAGTGGGGGATCTCAACCTCCCTCTCTCAGAATTGATAAATCAAACCACAAAATAAATAAGAAAGAAGTTAAGGAGGTAAACAAAATGTTAGAAAAGTTAAGTATGATAGATCTTTGGAGAAAATTAAATGGAGACAGAAAGGAGTTTACTTTTTTCTCAGCAGCCTGTGGAACTTATACAAAAATTGACCATTGTTAGGACACAAAAACCTCAAAATCAAATGCAGGAAAGCAGAAATAATAAATGTATTTTTTTCAGATCATGATGGAATAAAAATCACATGCAATATAAGGTCAGGAAAAAATAGACCAAAAAGCAATTGGAAACTAAATAATTTTATCCTAAAGAATGAATGGGTGAAACAGCAAATTACAGACACAATTACTAATTTCATCCAAGAGAATGACAATAATGAGACAACATACCAAAATTTGTGGGATACAGCCAAAGCAGTAATAAGGGGAAATTTTATATCTCTAGATGCTTATTTGCATAAAATAGAAAAAGAGAAAATCAATGAATTGGGCTTGCAACTAAAAAAGCTAGAGAAAGAACAAATTAAAAACCCCCAATCAAATACCAAACTTGAAATTCTAAAAATGAAAGGAGAGATTAATAAAATTGAAAGTAAAAAAAAAAAACTATTGAATTCACAGATAAAACTAAAAGTTGGTTTTATGAAAAAACCAAGAAAATAGATAAACCTCTAGTTAATTTAATTAGAAAAAGGAAAGAGGAAAATCAAATTGTTAATCTCAAAAATTAAAAGGGACAACTTTCCACCAATGAAGAGGAAATTAGAGCAATAATCAGGAGTTACTTTGCCCAATTTTATGCCAATAAATTTGATAACCTAAATGAAATGGAGGAATATCTACAAAAATATAGATTGCCCAGATTAACAGAAGAGGAACTAAATTACTTTAATAGTCCCATTTTAGAAAAAGAAATAGAACAAGTCATTAATCAACTCCCTAAGAAAAAATCCCCAGGACCAGATGGATTTACATGTGAATTCTACCAAACATTTAAAGAACAATTAACTCCAATATTATATAAACTATTCGAAAAAATAGGGAATGAAGGACTCCTACCAGACTCCTTTTCTGATACACACATGGTACTGATACCTAAACCAGGTAAAACAACAACAGAGAAAGAAAATTATACACCAATATCCTTAATAAATATCGATGCAAAAATCTTAAATAAAATATTAGCAAAGAAATTATAGAAAATCATTCCCAGAATAATACACCATGACCAAGTAGGATTTATACCAGGAATGCAGGGATGGTTCAATATTAGGAAAACTGTTAAAATAATTGACTATATTAATAATCAAATTAAACATAAACATATGATAATCTCAATAGATGCAGAAAAAGCATTTGATAAAATCCAATATCCATTCCTATTAAAAACAGTAGAGAGTATAGGAATTAATGGACTTTTCCTTAAAATAGTCAGTAGCATCTATTTAAAACCATCAGTTAGCATCATATGTAATGGTGATAAACTGGAACCATTCCCAATAAGATCAGAGGTGAAACAAGGTTGCCCACTATCACCATTACTATTCAATATTGTATTAGAAATGCTAGCCTTGGCAATAAGACAAGAAAAAGAGATTAAAGGAATTAGAGTAGGTCATGAGGAAACCAAATTATCACTCTTTGCAGATGACATGATGAGAACCTTAGAGAACCCTAGAGAATCAACTAAAAAACTATTAGAATTAATCCACAACTTTAGCAAAGTTGCAGGATACCAAATAAATCCACATAAATCATCAGCATTTTTATACATCACCAACAAAATGCAAGAGCAAGAGATACAAAGAGAAATTCCACTCAAAATAAGTATCAATAGTATAAAATATATGGGAATATATCTGCCAAGGGAAAGTCAGGATCTATATGAGCAAAACTTCAAAACACGCTCCACATAAATAGAGTCAGATCTAAACAATTGGAAAAACATCAAGTGCTCTTGGATAGGTCAAGTGAATATAATAAAGATGGCAATACTACCTAAACTAATCTATTTATTTAATGCTATACCAATCAAACTCCCAAGAGATTATTTAACTGACCTAGAAAAAAATAACAAAATTCATCTGGAAAACCAAAAGGTCAAGAATTTCAAGGGAATTAATGAAAAAAAATGCAAATGAGGGTGGCCTAGCTGTACCAGATCTAAAACTATATTATAAAGCAGTGGTCACCAAAATCATTTGGTACTGGATAAAAAATAGAGTAGTGGATCAGTGGAATAGGTTAGGTTCACAGGACAAAATACTCAATGGCAATAGTAATCTAGTGGTTGATAAACCCAAAGACCTCAGTTTTGGGGATAAAAACTCAGTATTTGACAAAAACTGCTGGGATAACTGGAAACTTGTATGGAAGAAGTTAAGCATTGACCCACACCTAACACCATATACCAAGATAAGGTCAAAATGGATTCATGATCTAGGCATAAAGAATGATATTATAAACAAATTAGTATAATGTAGGATGGTTTACATCTGAGACCTGGGGAGGGTGAAAGAATTGGTGACCAAAGAAGAACTAGAGGTCATCATTAATCACAAAATAGATAAGTTCGACTATATCAAGTTAAAAAGTTTTTGTACAAACAAAATGAATGCAGACAAGATTAGAAGGGTAGCAGTAAACTGGGAAAATATTTTTACAACCAAAGGTTCTGATAAAGGCCTCATTTCTAAAATATATAGAGAATTGACTCAAATATATAAGAATTCAAGTCATTCTCCAATTGATAAATGGTCAAAAGATATGAACAGACAATTTTCAGATGACGAAATTAAAACTATTTCTGGTCACATGAAAAGGTGCTCCAAATCACTATTGATCAGAGAAATGCAAATTAAGACAACTCTGAGATACCACTACATACCTGTCAGATTGGCTAAAATGACAGGAAATGATAATGATAACTGTTGGAGGGGATGTGGGAAAACTGGGACACTGATACATTGTTGGTGGAACTGTGAACGGATGCAACCATTCTGGAGAGCAATTTGGAACTATGCTCAAAAAGTTTTCAAACTGTGCATAACATTTGACCCAGCAGTGTTTCTACTGGGCCTATATCCCAAAGAGATTTTAAAGGAGGGAAAGGGACTCACATGTGCAAAAATGTTTGTGGCAGCCCTTTTTGTAGTGGCAAGAAACTGGAAATTGAAAGGATGCCCATCAATTGGAGAATGGCTGAATAAATTATGGTATATGAATGTTGTGGAATATTATTGTTCTATAAGAAATGACCAACAGGAGGATTTCAGAGAGGCCTGGAGAGACTTGTGTGAACTGATGCTGAGTGAAATCAGCAGAACCAGGAGAACATTATACTTAGCAACAAGACTATATGACGATCAATTCTGATCGACATGGTTCTCTTCAACAATGATGTGATTCAATCCAGTTCCTATTGTTCAGCGATGAAGATAGTCATATACATCCAGAGAGAGGCCTGTGGGAACTGAGTGTGAACCACAACACAGCATTTTAACACTTTCTGTGAATATTTCCATGCATTTTGTTTTCCTTCTTCGGTTGTTTTTTTTCTTCTTCTCTTTATAGATCTGATGTTTCTTGTGCAGCAAGATAACTGTATAGATATGTACACATGTATTGGATTTGTCATATAATTTATTCTATTTAGCATGTATTAGATTACCTGTCATCTAGGGGTGGGGGGGTGGAGGGAGGGAGGGGAAAAGCTTGGGAAAAAAACGTTTTTGCAAAGGTCAATGTAGAACAATCACTCATATGTTTTGTAAATAAAAAAAAAGAACTGCTTCCATTGTGACAACTAGGCTGAAAGTGAAAAAAAAAAATCTCTTTCATACCTCTAATAATATTTATGCCTGCTGTTATTAGTTTAACAATTTGACTGTCGCCATTTTAGAACTATATAAACACTTAGGCATGACAGAAATGTTAAAAAATGGCAAAACATTTAGCTAATCTAATTTGGTGGCCTTAGATTTAATCTAATCTACTAACAAAAATTTCAATGTTGTTTTTTGCATCAATGATTTTAGCTACAGACCAACCTTTCCCATTTAGCTATAAAACTAAATGCATTTTAAGTGATATAGTTCAGAAATTTTTGAGGTTGACTAGTTTTTAGTCATTTTATGTAGTTAAACCATAATTATGAAAAAAATGGGGAAGGGGAGTGACCTGGAATAATATATATGAAATCTTTTCATCAGAAATTCATGGGTATTCCCAAGGCTTACCTAGCAACAGACAAAGCTCCAACAACCCAGCATTACTGCCTGTTGTGAATTTCATAAGCTGTTGCTAGTACTGCAATTTTTTCTCTTTGTACATTCTGCAAAAACATATTTGGTTTTCAGAGAGCAGCTAAAAAAAGTCACATTGAATTCTATTTACAGACACTCTGAACCAGGGTATGAAACATTGAAATTTTGCAAGTTGCAAGATTTTCAAAAGGAATATTATTTAATGAACATTATAAATTATAGCCATTTGAAGTAGCAAAAGTAGCAATCATCAGTTGAGAAAGGACAAAAGGCAGAGCATTTTTTATTCCTGGGTGTCTTAATGGAGAGGATATGTGCATAGAAAAAAAAACTGACCAGTTTATATTTTCATTTTGAGAGTCAAGAAAGAATAGATAATTCTATCATATACTATGCTCCTTGATAAATATATTTCTCTTTAGGTGCTCAGACCTATGACCG
This sequence comes from Myrmecobius fasciatus, assembly GCA_023553655.1. NCBI lineage: Eukaryota > Metazoa > Chordata > Mammalia > Dasyuromorphia > Myrmecobiidae > Myrmecobius > Myrmecobius fasciatus. Next base: position 5,470 of record JAJPUD010014104.1, read on the forward strand.
TCAGCAACTCTGATATTCTAATTTTATATGGTGTGAAACATGACATATTATGAAGTCAAATATGAGCCCTTGATCTCAAGCAACAAATGACTACAGGGAGTGTTAGGAATTGCTAGGAAAGGGGAAAGCAGAAAAGAATAGAAGGGTAGAAATGAAGAGAAAAGAAAAGAAAAAAAGGAAGGGAAAAAGTCCTTTATTCATGAGAATAGATCCCAAAGGTCTGTACTAAAGTCTATAGGCTAACTTAAAGTTATATAATAAATAAAATTGAGTTGGTTGTCAAATATTCTGATATTTATTTAGTTCTCTAGTCTAGAGCGCTGGTAGACAGATGTCAAATATCAAATCAGAATGGATTCAAAATCTGAAGTGAGTTGAGTGGTGCCAGAGATCAACTACTTCTGGCAGTGCTGATTGCAGCAATTTATTGTGGCATATGATAGGAGAAACACATTTGCTGCAATGTTCACTCAATGTCTGGTTCAATGCAGATCACACAGGATCTTAACTTGGGACCAATGATACAGACTTGTTACTTGGCTGATTCACTTGGTGAAGATCACTGAAAAAGATATATTTCTTATAACAATTAAAATTGTTATGAGATATTAAATCAGACAAATTATAGCCACAATCAACATGACATGATTTTAGAAATACAAAATATAAGTTTTGTGATCTTTCATATATTCACAAGCAATTTGTGGAAATTTAGATTATTTCATGAGAAAACCTGTATATGAATTGTCAGAGCACTCTTGAATCAGCTATTTGTGTTGAAAAGGAATTTAGAAATTTTCTAATGCACACCTCTCCAAGGTAGAACTATTCATTTAATTCTTTTTCCCTCAAATAATTTAAGTCAGTTTGTTTTGTTTTTCTCTTAAAAGATATTGAAAGGATCTTCCTGACTTGGATAGTTCAAGGAACTAAAGACTTAAGACAATTGATATCACTTTCTGATCTGAGAACAAAAAGCCATGATAAACTCCAGCCTCCCACAGATATTTGATTAGTAAATCATGAGGGGCAACTATTGAAAAGGAGCTTAAAGTTTGCAAAATACTTTACAAAATCTATATGTTTTGATTCTCACATCAATCCAGCAATGTAAGTGCTACTAATAAGCTCATTTTATAGATGAAGTATTTGACATAAAAATGCTTATTTCCTAAAGTTGAAGAACTAGTATGCACCTGAGATCAGATTTGAAATAAAGCTTTCTCCAGATCCAGTTCTCCATTTTGACACTTTATTTCACATTTCACTTTTAAATTAATTAATTTTTAATATAACCTTCTCTTAACCCTTCTAATTCTTATGTATTATATCACATCATTTGCAACAAAGATCAAAGTAAAAGAAAGGGGGAAAATTCAGCAAAAAACAAAGTACACATAATTTGTCTAACTGTACTTGAGATATTTCACACTTGTAGTCACTTTCTTTTATGAAGAGAGCAAGGAGACATTGATAGACAAGAGAGAGAGAGAGAGAAAGAAAGAGACAGAGAGAGACAGAGACAGATTCGGAGACAAAGACCAAGAGAAACAGAGACAGAGAAAGTGAGGGGGATGGAAGAACAGAAAGAGGGAAGGAAGGAAAGAGAGAGAGATGATAGATAGATAGATTTGACAGTATTTTCCAGCTACATGGCTAACAACCTGCCCATACATTCAGAAGACTCTGTTAGATTAGGATCTTTCCCTGTTTGAAAAGAATAAGAGTGGACAGAATTCACTTTACACAACTCAACTTAACAGTACATAAATATGTTCAGATTCTTGAGAGTGATGGGTTGCACAAAAAATTTGACTAAGCTAACATGTCATCTCTTTGTAGTACAAGGTATTCAGTTATTACTGACACCAACTAAAGCCTCAACTTCACACTTTCTCTTTTGTTTTTGATGCTGAACTTCCGATGAATCATCTATTTATTCAAATGGATCCCTTTGACTTTGATCTATTGGTCCTTCAGACTTTACTCCCATGAAACTATCGGGAACAAATCTTCTGTAGCTATGTAGTTTAGAAACTACATGGAGGAGTATACCAGATCACTGGTCTCACACATGACTTCATTACAGCCTTCCTTATAATGCCTCCTGTCCTCAAAAATGAGGTTAGAGAGATCAGAAGGCACAAGACTGAAATTTAATAATTAAATGCCAATCATGAAAATAGGAGTTTCTACCTAAAGCTGATGTATGTTGACATTTAAGCAGAGGGATTAGAGTTTTCAGGGTCAAGGAAGAAGTAGAAACACAGAAAGAACTAGGTAAAATAAGGTGAAATTTTGGGTAAAGAGATTAATCAACAGGAAGAGAAAAATAAAATTAGCAAGTTTAAAAAATGGTGTGCTTGATTTCACTAATAGCTATGGCCATGATCATGATGGAAACAAGTTGTTTCATGCTGAGTACCACTTTTTGATAGCATGGTTAAGTATAGGTTACCTCTCTTCACTGATCTTATAGAAGAGATTATGTTTCAAATTTTAAACATATATTAGCAGAAATACATCAAAAATAGTAGGTTAAAAATCTTCATCTTTAGATACTCATATATTCTATCATCCTTGCTTTAGGAACCTGGAAACAGCACAGTGATAAAATGTGGAAGAATATAGAAATAATATACCTTAAATGAGCTGAATTCAAGGTCATAATTATAATGCTTTTCTGGGTTTTTTTTTTCTGTTTTTTTTTTGCCCTTATCACTGACTGACATTTAGCATGTAAAGTTCTCTTTAAACTCATGATGTTTTATTGTCATTTCTTGCATCCTTTGATTATTTCAACTAGCTATCAGAGTTAGACACATGGAACAGCCAGTGACATCTATTACTTGAATTCACCAGCAACATAATAGTGCATGTGTTCTTGGCCTAAATCTTAATGAACTCTTTTTGAGAGAATTTCAATGTGTTTTAAAATGAGTAGTATATTTAAAAATATGTTGTTAGAGAAATCTGGTTCTATGTATCATATGTAATAGCATCCATAATAAAGTACCCTTGCAGCCTATTTATAACAGGAATTTTAAAATAGATATGGAATTTCCCACTGCACAATTCAGGGGTATATTGGAGATTGACCTTTGTTGGGTTTAGAAAAGTAGTCAAGACAAGGAAATCACTGCCTTGTTATCCAGTGTTGGAGATGGTATAGGATTTGAGATTATATCTATCAGACATTACATGTTTGTAATCTATGGATATGATTCTTTTTTAGTGGAATTTCAGGTGGCAGTTCAGGATAAAAACTCCTTTCCTTAGTCACTCCAGGGGAAAATAAAGTAGTTCCAATCTAGATCTAGAGTCTAATAGTAATCTTTGCCAGTTTAGTTTTCTCTTTCCCTACAAAATGCTTAACACACACACACACAATCATAGATAATAGCACACAATGTCATAGAGATGTCCTTGAGGATGGCAACATCACACCGAGCACACTTGAAAGCATTGATATATTCTTCTCTAAAAGGTAGAACTTTCAGGGAATGTGAGAATTTTAAAAAATAAAATATATTAAAATTAAGAATGAAAAAGGATAACAATAAATACTTATATATCACTTAAAATGAGCTTGGTATTTTACATGGTATTTTATTTTATATCATAGCTCAACGAAATAAATCCTACAATTATATTACCCCGTTTTAAAAAGAAGGAAATGGAGGTTGAGATTAAATATCTTTCTCAAAGTTGCAGAATCAGAAAATTTTTTTAAGCAAAATTTGAACACAGGTGTCCTTATTCTGGTTCCTAGAATCTGTAATCTATACTGTAAACTGTAACTATCCCCATTCTTTCTAAAAAAACAAACAACAAACAAAAACCCTCTAGTTAATTGGGTATTAGTTTAACTTATGTAGAGCACATCATACTCATCAAAACATTTTATACTCAGCTATTTGCAATGATTTCCCCCTGAAAAAAAAAGTTTATAGTACCAAACAAACAAACAAACCAAATACACTCAATAGCTCAATCCATGTATGGCCCATTCCTGCTTTTGCTGCATGTCCTCATTGACAAGATTGTCATATTCCATTTGCCTGCCTGTCAAATGACAATTATAAAGTATAGTCACTTGACTTAAAAAGGGAAGAAAATGGTGGGGAGAGAGTAATACTACAGGTTGTTTAACGGTAAATCCCTTACCAGAAGAATTTCATCAACAGTAATCTGCTTTCCTTGAATGCTGGAAGGAATATATACATGAATATACACACATACACAATCAGGAGGTCACAAACAATATTAAAACTCCTTTGGATTAAATTTTGAGGTTGCACATTTGTATGCAATTTGGACTTTTCTAGCCCAGGTCTTTAAGAAGTTACATGCCATAGATAAATCTTGGGATTTGATGAGTTTTTTATGACTGGAAGTAATCAATGATAACAGTGTTGCAGTACTATAGAAAACATTCATACTTTGGGTTAAAGTTCAGAAAAATGATATATGAAGATTCTTTAGTTGTAAGTAAGATTATGTGCATATCCTACTCAGTTCCACAATTATCAACCACATTACACAACCTGACATTAGGAAGCTACAAATGAAACCCATATGGTTGGTTATGTAACTAGACAGTTGTTCAATCATGTATTTCATTCCAACAAATAAGAGCAGAGTATAGTAAGAAAGAGTAGTGTCTCTAGAATCAGATGACTTAGGTCTAAATCCTATCTCTGTTTTTTACTACCTCCATGAGGTAATAAAAACTTAGGCAAATCATTTTATGTCCCTTAGCATCAATTTCCTTTGTTTGTAAAATAGCTGAGTTCAGGTTTTCACTGGGTTCAGAATTTCATTTATCAGATACGCCCCGCCCTAGTTGCCTGCAGATACATAAACCATGTAAAGTTCTAGTGCAGCTTTATGAGACCAAATAAAGATTTTCTTTGACAATAAACCTCTTTGATTTTCATTTTTCTCCTCTGTTAAATGAGGATGAAATATATGACCTTTAAGATTGCTTTCAATTCTAAATCTATAATATTTAATTACATTGGTCTGTGCATCCTATTTAATGAAACACATATGATGGAATCTGCATTCTTCTTATTCATATTTTCTTATAAATCCATTTGAAGGAATCTACTCCTTATACAAGACTCTTCTTATTTGTTTTTATTTTCTCTCAAAGATGAATATTCTAAATGAAATGACCATCTGTTTTTTTTAAATCATTGCTGCTATTTATGCTCAATGCTATCTTTCCAAAAAATTCTCACATGCAAATTATCAGTGGTAATATACTAATTTGTTTTTCAATTGTGTTGGATTATTTTTTTGATTTAAATTTTTGCAAGATCTTATTGTTTTGTGTAATAGAGCCATCTTCTCCACACAACACATTATTGATAATAAAGACATGTATATCTGAAGCAATGAATAATTTGATAGTATAAATAAGCCCAATTTCACCCAAAACAATCCAAACTATCTTTTTCCTCCACTCCCTTTCTTGACCCTTTTCATTATCCACCTGCAATATACCAGCTGCCCATTTGTGAAGAACTTTTTAAGACTTACAGCATCATATAATATGAACTGTCATTGTAAATTAATTTGATGGGCTACCTATCTATTCCTTATTTTCTTTGTTTGTTTCTTCTTTTTTCCTTCTCCTCCTCCTATTCTTATTAATATGCAGATAAATATTTGTACTAGACACTTCAGAGGGTTATTGTGAGGAAAGTACTTTTTGAATTCTAAAACACTATCCTAATACAGGAAAGTATAATTTTCTCTAAGAAAACTATTTTTTTACACTTTGAACAGAGAAAAAAGCTGTACAATATGAGTTAAATTTAGTCAGATATGTTCCCTTTCTGCTGATATGTTCATAAAGTTCCAGGGAAGGGATTGTGTGAATTTTCTTTTGATCTTTGCATTTACCTACCCTGTATGATATTCTCTACTTTATCTTAGATTTATTCAATAAGAAAGTAGTTTTGTGTATGTTTGCTTTGATAGCAGAGAAGATTGTGTTCTCCTAAAGTTTTAATTTTAGAGGTGTCAGGGTAAATTTAAAATTATGAGGATCAATTCAGTTATATAATTAATGGTTTCTTTCACTTATGAAATTGATATTTTTAGAGATAGACAATTTAAGATGTGGAGAAAGGAAAAAACAGACACATTTGTATGAACACATGCCAGCTGTCAAATTGATTGCCTTTCCATGTCTAAAATAGTTGTTGAAAGGGAACTATAATAAAAGAAATCCTAAAATTTAATTTCTTGTATATTTTTGAAATCATACAGGAATATTCAAACTCAATTCAGTCATATTTCACAAAGAATTTGGGTCCATTTCCAAAAAACAAAATTTATTTGGCAAATTTTCATAAAGTTATCTCCCAAAGAGACAGGCAGCCTTTTTGAATAAATCCTATGTCCCAAATTTTGAGTTATTTTAACTCAATTATATTGTGTATATTACTAGTAACACATGATGGAATTTCAAATGAGAAGACTATAAATATGACATCTAATCTCTCCTGGGCTTCATTCCATGACTGTAAACACAATTGCAGTTTCTCTTTCCTTTAAAGTTTTAATAATTACCTTGATAAAGCTATATCTAATATCAACTGCACTATATTGTGTAGCTGTTGTTGTTCGTTTCCTCTTATTAAGTTGAAGGAATAATTTTTTTAATGAATCTGCTCATTTGAAAAAAATTAGAAAAATCCTAGTTAGTGTGCAGAATTATAATGTTATATGTGCACAATGGTGGCTATATTGTAACACAACAATATTCTCCATATTTTACTCAATAACTCTGTAATATTCATTCTCTGCTGCTGAAGTGTTTTGTTTTTTTTAATAAACATTAAAGCTTAACTATAGTACTGAAGAGTAAGCAGTGAAGGAAGAAATAGGATGGAAGTGATAAAGTGAGCTGTAGCCTAAGCTGTTTCAAAATGAGCATGGTAAAGCAACAGAGTAGGAAAAAAAAAAGAAACTAACTGGGACTTTAACTTGATAATTTGAGTGGAGTGTCTGCTACAATGCTCCCCCAAGTTACCCATCTCCTCCCAAAACATTCCTCCTGTAATGAATTCAAGAAGACATGATATTTGTAATTATGTACAAAGAAAAATTATTATACTTGATTATTATTTAGATGCAGGTAGGTTTTGTAGTAATTAGAGCACTAAGACTTAAATCAGGAAGATTTGAGCTCATAGTTGACTTCAGACACTTTCTATTTTTGTGACTCTGGACAAATCACTTTCCTTCTGTGTACATCTATAAAATGGGGCTAATAATTGGCTGTACCTACAAGGGCTGTTGGAAGGATCAAATAAGATAGTAATTGTAAAGCATTTAGCATAGAACCTGGAACATAATAAATGCTATATAAATGTTGCTATTATTATTTAGAGAGAGAATAATTTATTTCTAAGGATGAAAATAGGTATATAGAAATGGTATGTGAAAATATGTATTCATTCATATAAACAGGGATGGGGATTGAGCCTTGAACTGTGATTTCAAAGTTCTTTTTACAGATGTAGATGAGCAACTTGTGTGGAAATTAGAGAGATCTAGATTCTTAGAAAATTACCTAGGCACTTATATGTGACTTGTACAGGTTCATAAGTCAATATGTCTCCCTTGTTAAACTTGAAATAAACTTTTTTGGTTCATAAACTTTTTTGGAACTCATAGCCAGAAATTCAGGCAAAGATCTATCTAGGCTACTCTGTAGTTTGGTGTGTCAATGTCCATTATCACTAGATAATCTATCCATTTCAAACTCATCTTCTAACTTCCTCTGAGAATCAGAAACATAGACCAGTGAAGCTGTTTCCAAAGATCTAGGCTTTGTGCTACTACCTTGCTCAAGAGACATAGAATTTACTTTCATATAATTTAATAAAATTGTATTATATAATTATGTAATTAATATAATTTTAATAAATTTAGTATAATAAATACTGAATGAGAAGGAAACACATGCTCATAGTTATATAATAATTAAAAGATGTTTAGTGCTTTATGTAGTTGTTTTTTTCATTTGTTTTTCACAATAGTCCTTTGAAGAAGTATGGAATTTGTTATTATTCTCATTTTACAGATGAGAAAACCCGATTTCTAAGAGTGAATTGACTTGCCTGAAGTGTCTCTGCTAAAAACCCTTGAATTCAAATTCAGAGTCCAAATTTAGACTTCTCTCCACTGTACTATGATGGTTGTAAAACATCCAAATACAAAATTGGTGGATCAATGGTTATCTAAGCCTTCTTTAGCATATGAAGTTTTTTAGTTCAGAATTCTTTTGTATATTAAAATCTACTTGCAAAAAAAAGGCACTCAGTTAAAATTCACCATCAATGATGGGTAAGAATACTAAAACTCTTAGTAGCAGGAAATAGGTACATGTACCTTAGGGTAGCAAATAGGGTAATGACTGATGGGTGGTAGGGGTGATAGATATGAGATTATTTACAACCCACCTTTTCTGTTTCTCTGACAATCACAATGATGTGAAAATTACTCTGGAAAATATTTTTTATTATTTTTGATTTGTGACAGAAATGGTTATATGAATACTTCTGCTGGCACTAGGTTGATATTGATCATTTGAAATCAAATCGATCTTGCTTCACCACTTTTAGGTAGCTCCATCAGTTGAATGCTGGAGTTAGCAAAATAAACACATTTTTGTTGTTCTGTGTGTGTGTGTGTGTGTGTGTTTTATTTTCTGTATTTAAGAATGGATATTACTCCAAGAAAATATGTCAACATTATATTTCTTAATCAGCATATTGCAATAACTGATAGAGATATTGTAACATAAAAAATCATGTGTTTCAAGGATCATTCAGACCCCTCCCTCCTCCTCCCCACAATGAGACAGGTTCACTGATTTTGAAACATAGGAAAATAAAATAAAAAATGTGTGAAAGAAAAACTCCAATAATGGGAAAAATATATAAAATTGCTATATGGTTATTACCCTAATTAGTATTCAGAAAATAATAACTTTTAAAGGGAGCTAGATTCTTATCAAACATATTACAATACACTGACCTTCTTTATATTGGACAAATGGTGAGATGAGGTTTTCTTTTTTTCCCCCTTTGTTTTGCTTAGCTTTTAGAGCTATAATTGTGATGGCAAAAAAAAAAATTATGAGTGTCAAGACAATACAAAAACTGGAAATTTATTAGAAGGAAATATTAACTAATCAAATTCACATTTTCTTCACTGTATCAATGATTTGTCAGAAGAAGGTGAACCTAAAAGATTTATTGCATTAGACTGAAAAACATCATCCCCAAACAAGTCCACAGAGGACTTTTTTAAACTTATTTTTAAGGAGCCTGGATGTCTACTACCCAAATGGGAGAATAATGAAATCTGATAAATATATTGGTTTACTAAAAAGCACAACAGTTCTAGAATTAGAGAAATTCTCAAATGGATATGGAATACTGAAAAATAACCTTGCACCAAGTAACAAGTCACAAATGTTAATTTATATAGGAGATAGAGATAAACATTCTGCCAGCTGACTGAAATTGTATTGGATATCTACAGTTATATAATTTAGAATAAATTTGTAGAAATAGAATGTTTATGAAAAATATACCTAATATGACAAAAATGTAGCTTTGTGATTTGGAACTTAAAATGTATCAAATACTTATGAATTCAGTGACAAGTTATATAAAGCAAATTATTATCACAAAAAATGGATGTATTGTCAATTAATTTTAATATATACAATTTTAAGATTTGTGATATCTTAATAAATTTTCTCAGCTAATTCACAAATCACTGTAAAAATAAGATTTTTTTTCCCACTAAATTCTTCTACCACATTAAGATTAATAATATAAATACACACCTTATGAGGTAAGAGAATACCTTATTTCTCCCCTTCTTCTTATATGACTGTGCCGGTGGGCTAGAATAACTTTTTCCTGTTTTTAAAAATAATGGCTTATTTCCTTGCTAATGAGATGAAAAAGAAGCCCAAGTCTAAGCCTATAAAATGTTGGCCTTTCATAATTCTGCTTTACTTCCCATTTTACTGCCATTAAATACCATTTACCTTTTTCTTTTACATGAGAATTATAATTTAATAAGTTGATTTTTGCATTCCCTTCCTTTCTCCATTTCTTCTTCCTTCTCTTCCTTCCTTTTTTCCTCCTTCCTCCTTTCTTCCCTTTCTTAGTCCCTCTCTTCCTTCCTGTTCCTCCCTTTATCATCTCTATCTGCTACTCCTTGCTTCCACAAAAAGTTTAAGAGTTTAATGTATTCAAGATCTTCCTAAAATATTACTCCAAAGTTTGATTATCACATATAGGTTTCCCTGGATTCTTATGCACTAGATCCATTCTGGAAAGTGTTATCAAATTTGAAAATCTTTTTTCAAGTATAAAGAACATTATTGCCATATAAGAAACTATGCATATATGCATGCATACATACATATATAGATATGTGCACATATATCTAATTCTGTTGTTTGTTCTTCCTTTTTGAAGAGGACCAATGACATCACAGAGTGATGTCTTGACTTGTGCATGACCTGGATATTTTTCATCTTTACTCTCTCTTCCAGTGTCATTGAAGCCTAGCGGCAAGAATAAAATCAGGATGACTGGTGATGGTACAAAATATAAAGAATGACCTTGCTATCTTTTAATATCTGACCAAGCTCTAAGTACTCCACAATTCCAAATTCATCCACCTTTAGAGCCATTGATTGGAACAAACTGTACCTAAAACATCCATTCTGCTGAGGAAGATCTTCACATGCTTGGAGTGGTCATCCCTTTAACTCACTGAAGGGTTTGAAGCCTGCTGGTTACTTTCAATCTGGTTTAACCCATCCATCTGTCAAGACAGTTTTCCTGGGGTGGGACCACTGTGCTTGTTACAGCTTGAAGCAGCAGATGAAAACTGGGTGACAGGGAGACACCAAAGATGGATGAACATCCCTGAAAAAGGCTCAGCAAACTTCAAATCAGAAGTAGTAGTCCTTTTAAACACATCACATATATTGTACATATTAAGACACATATATAGGACAGTAGGGCACAATTTTAATACACATGTGTATTAGTTATACATATTCATAATTACACACATATTCATGTGGGTGAAATGAAATATATTGAAGTAAACATACAAAGTAGAACAATGAAGAAGATGCAATAAAATAAATAAAACACAGGTTTGCACATACACATTTTTAACATTGATATATGTTGTTCACAGGTCTTTTGCAATTCTATCTTATGTTGCATTTACTTGAAGTAATTGAATTGGCCACCACATGGTCAATTTGCCATTCTTAAAAATCAATCATGACATATTTGATCAAGATAATAAAATAATGCTTTGAATTAGTTCTTGACAGGCCCAGATAACTTGAGCATGTATGCAAAGATGCATACATACAAATTCTTTAAAATTGAATAGTATTTTTAAAAATAAATTCTTGAAGACTAAGAATTTAGTCTTGATCTCATATATAATGTTAGACCTTAGGTATTAACTTTGCTAGATCAGTTATTAAAAGTCAAGTATAGTGGATTTGTTACTTTTTTATAGCTCTGCAACCATAGAAATACATTAGGAATAACAAACTGAACACATGACTAACTAACTATATTGGTAAATGGATTGTTCAACCTTGGTAACCCAACATATGTCCCCTTATGTGTCTATTTCTTTATTCCTAGAATGCCATGTTTTTCTAATTGATCTCTAATACATACACATATTTAAATGACCAGTTCAAATTTCACCTCTTCCATGAAGCCTTTATCAATAATTCATTTTTGTAGTAATTTCCCCTTTGTACAGCACATAGAATTTCAGTATATAATCTTATGTGTTATAGTCATCCCTTATCCACCTAGTATATTGGAGGTGTCACAAAGGAATAATAATAAATTGAAATTACATAGTTCTTTAAAATTTTCAAAGCATATGTTATTTCATTTGATGCTCACAATAAAGTTTTGAGGATGAGGTTAGTGCTATTTATAACTTCTAGAGATTAGAAAATTGAGATTGTGAGATGTTGATGACTTATCCAGGATCCCATAATTAATAAGTTTCTGAAACAGGATTTGAATTCCTCTTCCTAATTGACTAATACTCCATCCTTAGTGTCATCTTATTGAGTATCCAAATTGGAATCTCATTGAAACTTTCTGTGTTCTCTAGATAATGTTCTACAACGAGTAGACATTTTAAAAATATTCCAAAAATAAGTGAATGAGTGGGCATTGTAGGGCATTTCTTCCCAAAAAACATGTGATCTTTCCTTAACCTGATAGCACATGTTATAATTATAAAAAGGTGGCTTCCATCTACTGGAAATGTTTGTGTCCAAGTTAGCAGTCACCTCAGTTCATTGAGATCATCCTTTTGCATTTAGACTGTACTTCCTCAGTGAACAGTGAATAGTGACAGTACTAAAGGCCCTGGGTAGTTACAGGTATCAAAATATTTTTGGGGAAGTTTACAGGGACCATAGCAACACAGGCTATAATAGGTAGTTGGAACCTCAGAGGACATCTAATCCAATTTTTTCTCATTTTAACGTAAGAAAAATGAGGTGCAAAGAAGTAAAATGATTTGCAGATAATTAGTGAACTTGAATCATTGGATTCACAGACCCATTTCTTGGTCTGTATCTCTTTCTGTGTGTGTGTCTGTCTGTCTGTCTCTTTGTCTCTGTCTCTTTGCCCCTCTGTCTCTGTCTCTGTCTCTCTCTGTCTCTTTTTGTCTCTGTTTCTGTCTCTGTCTGTCTGTCTATCTCTCTCTCTCTGTTTCTGTCTCTCCCAAATAATTATTGCCCCTTTTTATAACATTTCACTTTATCATATTACTTTCATATACATATGAATGATACCATGAAAAATCCTGTTTGTCATGGCCAGCCACTTCCTCTATCACTCCCACCATGTATTTCAAAATAAAATATCCTTTGCATTACACAGCCTCAGATGAGAAGCATATGCTGACTCATTTAATCGTTAGTCCTCTACCACCCGCTGCCCAAAAACACTCTCTATTTTTAAAAATGTATTTAGGTTGTACTTATTTCTGACTTTGTAGACCGATGTCTAGCGCAAGATTTGGTACAAAGTACGTATTTTATAAATATTTGTTGATTTGAATAGTTATCCAGGCTATTAGGCCAGTCAAATGGGGGGATAGAGGAAAAGGGGAAGGAGGGAAGAGAGAAGAGAGGGAGAGGAAGAGGGAGAGGGAGAGGAGGAGGGAGACAGAGATATAGACACACACAGAGGGGGAGAGGAAGGGAAGTAAGGAGGGTGGGAGGGAAATGGGGAGGGAAGGATAGAGAGAGAAAGAAAAGAGACATAGAGAAAGAGAGGGAGAGAAAGAGAGAGGGAGAGGGACAGGGAGAGACAGAAAGAGAGACAGAGAGAGAAAGAGAGAGAGAGAAAGAGAGAGACAGACAGAGAGAGAGAGAGAGAGAGAGAGAGAGAGCAAAAGAGGGAGAGACAAAAAAAAGAGAAACAGAGAATTAGAGAATGAAAGAATGAAAGGTGGACCAAAGGTGCAATGTCAGTTTTCATTAGAACTGCCTTCAAAATTATTTTGTAGGGTTTGGGTTGGGGGATAAACTGTCTTTAACACAAAGGTAACCACTAGTTGTGGAAAATAAGGGATATTTCCAGGCATCCCATTGAAACAGATGGCAGCTGCAGGAAGAAAAGAAGAAATTTAATATGTGAGGCCAGAAAAAATTAGCATTAGGATATAAATGCAATTTGTAATAGCAATCAGATCTTCTACATCTTTTCCTTCTAAAGATTTTCAAGCTATTTTTTGCTTTCTATAATATCTCATCTTACTGGCATCTCTCTTACCTACTCTTCCTGAAATTCTTACTTAAATATTTAAATAATCTGGAATCTCTTCAGTATAGGCACCCATCTTTTAATTTCATTCCCCAAAGTCTTTTCATCCAGGAAATTTTTAATCTATTTTTTGGTGTAAATGTTCCAGAAGGATCTCTCAGTGCCCCCAAAATTTTTCTTCTAACTTTTAAAATACCAGAGTGAAACCAATATATCATCCAATGTCTTTTATTTTCACTACAGAACTGGAACCTTTCATTTTTTTACATCAAAAATGTTGTTACACCCATACATATGTTTTGCAAATAAAAAGTTTTAATAAAAAATGTTGTTACTTACAGAAATAAGCCAAGATTTGGGTTGCTAGTGAAGTTCTCCATGGATTTGTGCTTAGCTCTATGTTTCTTTGTGTTTGTTTTGCTCTTGTTTCTTTTGATCAGTGGTTTGGACAAAAGCATGTATTATGTGTTTATTTAATTTTGGAATGATATGTAATTGAGAGGAGTTGCTTGGATCTGTAGCAAAAACTATCATACTAGTTGGCAAATCTGAATATTTAGTATATCTCTCCTTTTGTGGATATTGTCTAATCTAAAATTCAGGTGCAGTTTGTGTTTTGGTTTTATCAAAAATTTACTGAATGTTTAAATTTGACTGTTAAAGTATATTTCAAATAAACCAAGTGCTTTATCTGGAGACCACAAATATGTAGTTTGTGTATTTGTACTATTTTTAGAAATTATGTATGTTTGTGTATTTAGAAACTGTCCAAATGCAGTTTCCTCAGCTAATTGCGTCCTTATACTCTTGTTGAACTCTATGAAATTTAAAAATTACTGTGGTTTGAAGGGATTAGCCACACATTTTTCTGGTTTTCTTCCTCCTGCCAAATATCTAGTAAAATTTTTCCTATAAACCTTGTTAAATTTGGATTTTGTTCTTTACCAACCCATTGCAGTCAAGGCTAAAAAAGATCTAGTCTTTCAGTCAAATATGATAAGATAAAAAACATAACTTCTGGTTGTTTGCGTGTTGTTCCTTTCTTTTTAAAATTTTAAATCATAATGGTAAAAACAGCTGCTCAATAGCTCATTTGTAAAGCAAACAAACTTCCAGTTCAATAATGTAATATATCACACTCTGTTCCCCTTCAAGCACCCAAAAAGAAAAAAAAAGAAAACTAATGGGCTATAAAAGTTAAAACAATATTCAACACACAAGAGGTGACAGTATCACCATACTTTAGTCTTGTCTGATCATTCCTGAAATATTGGATTCAGTTTGGGCTACTACTTTTTGGAAAGATATTGACAAGATGATAACTATCCAAAGAAAAATGAAAGTGATAAGGGGCCTAACTGTTAAAAGTGCAGAAAATTTATTAATCAAGTTTTGTTCAGCTTTACCAAGAAAAGATTTACAAGAATTATATTTACCTTCACGAATTTGAGGTATGGTCAGTTGTAAGAGGAATTCTACTTGTCCTGACTAGCTCAGAGGATGTTTCTAGGAATAATGGGTTTGGAAGGCCCTTTTCATCATACTTCTTGATCCCACATACCTTTTGGTATTGTGGATTACTTTCTTTTCTTGGCTAATCTCTTCTCCTTGGATTTTAACATAGCTTTCCTAGTTTTCCTCTAACCTGTCTAATTAGTTCTTCTCAGGGTCCTCAACTGATTCATCATTCATGACTCACACCCTCTGTTGGTGTTCCTCAGTGCTTTAGGTCTCTACTCTTCTGTCTCTACAATCTCTATTTAGGATCTCATCAACTAATCTGGAATCAATGATCATATCTATGACGATAGTGCCAAAATATGTATATCCAGTACTAATCTGTCTTCTGAGCTCCAGTATTACATCTCCAACATGCCCAAAATCTAATTCTTCTGCCCAAATTCACCCCTCTTCCCATTTTGCCTTTTTCTATTAAATGAAAGATCACTCCCCTATTTGTTTAATACCAATCTCTCCCACATCATATACCTAGACAAGTCTCATCAACTATGCCTCAACAATATCTTTTTTATTTGTTTCCTTCCTTTCATTCACATGGTCAAACCTCTAGCTTAGTCTCTTATTATTTCTAGTCAGATATTTCAGTGGATAGAGTAATGGACCTGGAATCAGAAAGACCTAAATTCAAAGCTTATATGCTTACTATTTCTGTGACCCTGTCAAGTCACTTAAATGTTCTTTGCCTTAGTTTTCTCAATTGTGAAAATCAAAATAATGTTAACACCTACTTGACAAGATTGTTGTGAAGATCAAATAAGATAATAAAAATACTGAAAAATCCTAATTATCTCCCTGCATATTGTGTTTGCTTTTTAATTTGTATTCCACCATAGATGCAGAAAAAGCATTTGATAAAATCCAACACCCATTCCTATTCAAAACACTAGAGAGTATAGGAATAAATGGGCTTTTCATTAAAAATGATTAGTAGCATCTACTTAAAACCATGAGCAAGCATCATATGTAATGGAGACAAACTAGAATCATTCCCAATAAGATCAGGAGTGAAACAAGGCTGCCCACTGTCACCATTACTATTTAATATTGTATTAGAAATGTTAGCTTTGGGGTTATAAGGGGTAATTTTATATCTCTAGATGCTTATTTGCATAAAATAGAGAAAGAGAAGATCAATGAATTAGGGTTACAATTAAAAAAAAACTAGAAAAAGGACAAATTAAAAACCCTCAATCAAATACCAAATTGGAAATTCTTAAAATAAAAGGTGAGATTAATAAAATTGAAAATAAGAAAACTATTGAATTAATAAATAATACGAAGAGTTGGTTCTATGAAAAAACCAACAAAATAGATAAGCCCTTAGTTAATTTGATAAGAAAAAGGAAAGAGGAAAATCAAATTGTTAGTCTCAAGAATGATAAGGGAGAACTTTCCTCCAATGAAGAGGAAATTAGAGTAATAATTAGGAGTTACTTTGCCCAACTTTATGCCAATAAATTCGATAATCTAAATGAAATGGAGGAATATCTACAAAAATATAGATTGCCCAGGATAACAGAAGAGGAAATAAATTATTTAAATAGCCCCAATTTAGAAAAAGAAATAGAACAAGCTATTAATCAACTCCCTAAGAAAAAATCTCCAGGGCCAGATGGTTTTACATGTGAATTCTACCAAACATTAAAAGAACAATTAATTCCAATACTATACAAACTATTTGAAAAAATAGGGACAGAAGGTATCCTACCAAATTCCTTCTATGATACAGATATGGTGCTGATAGCTAAAACAGGTAGGGTGAAAACAGAGAAAGAAAGCTATAGACCCATTTCCCTAATGAATATTGATGTAAAAATTTTAAATAAGGTTTAAGCAACAAGATTACAGAAAGTTATCTACAGGATAATACATCTTGACCAAGTAGGATTTATACCAGGAATGCAGGGCTGGTTCAATACCAGGAAAACTATCAGCATAATTATATTAATAAGCAAACTAACAAAAACCATATGATTATCTCCATAGATGCATAAAAAGCATTCAATGCTTTTATTAACCATTCCCCATTCCTATTAAACCCATTCCTATTACACCCATTCCTATAAAAACACTAGAGACTATAGGAATAAATGGGCTTTTCCGTAAAATAATTAGTAGCATCTACTTAAAGTCATCAGCAAGTATCATATGTAATGGAGACAAACTAGAACCATTCCCAATAAGATCAAGAGTGAAACAAGGCTGCCCACTGTCACCAATACTATTTAATATTGTATTAGAAATGTTAGCTTTGGCAATAAGAGAAGAAAAAGAGATAAAAAGAATTAAAGTAGGTCATGAGAAACCAAATTATTACTCTTTGCAGATGACATGATGGCATACTTAGAGAACCCTAGAGACTCAACTAAAAAACTACTAGAAACAATTCACAACTTTAGTAAAGTGGCAGGATTCAAAATTAATCCACATAAATCATCAGCATTTTTATATATTACCAACAAAGTTCAGCAGCAAGAGATAGAAAAAAGAAATTCCATTCAGAATAATGGATGACAGCATAAAATATTTGGGAATCTATCTGCCA
This sequence comes from Myrmecobius fasciatus, assembly GCA_023553655.1. Taxonomy (NCBI): domain Eukaryota; kingdom Metazoa; phylum Chordata; class Mammalia; order Dasyuromorphia; family Myrmecobiidae; genus Myrmecobius; species Myrmecobius fasciatus. The sequence goes on from JAJPUD010014104.1 coordinate 23,419, forward strand.
AGAAAATGTCAGAAACTATATGAACTAAACTATAAAACAGTTTCCACACAAATAAAATCAGACCTAGTCAATTGGAAAAACATTAAGTGCTCATGGGTAGGCCAAGCCAATATAATAAAAATGACAATACTACCCAAACTAATTTACTTATTTAGTGCCATACCAATCAAACTCCCAAGAAATTATTTTACAGATCTAGAAAAAATAGTAGCAAAGTTCATTTGGAAGAACAAAAGGTCAAGGATTTCAAGGGAATTAATGAAAAAAGGTTGATGGTGAACTTGCTGTACCAGATTCAAAATTATATTTTAAAGCAGTGGTCATCAAAAGTATTTGGTACTGGCTAAGAAATAGAGTAGTCGATC
>JAJPUD010014104.1:23883-41705 GCA_023553655.1 Myrmecobius fasciatus
AAATTGGAAACTAGTGTGGAAGAAATTAAGGCTGGACCCACACCTAATACCGCACACCAAGATAAGATCTAAATGGGTTCGTGATCTAGATATAAAGAGTGATATTATAACGAAATTAGAGGAACATAGGATAGTTTACCTCTCAGACCTGTGGAGATGGAATAAATTTATGTCCAAAGAAGATCTGGAACTATTAATTGAACACCAGATAGATAATTTTGATTATATTAAGTTAAAAAGTTTCTGTACAAACAAAACTAATGCAGGCAAGATTAGGAGGGAAGCATCAAATTGGGAAATCATCTATACATTTAAGGGTTCTGATAAAGGTCTCATCACTAAGAAATATAAAGAATTGTCTCATATTTATAAGAATTCAAGAATCCCATTGATAAATGGTCAAATGATATGAACAGACAATTTTCAGATGATGAAATTAAAACTATTTATAATCATATGAAAAGATGCTCCAAATCACTATTGATCAGAGAAATGCAAATTAAGACAACTCTCAGGTACCACTACACACCTGTCAGATTGGCTAGGAAAAGATAATGATGAATGTTGGAGGGGATGTGGGAAGACTGGGACACTGATGCATTGTTGGTGGAGCTGTGAACAGATCCAATCATTCTGGAGAGCAATTTGGAACTATGCTCAAAAAGTTATCAAACTATGCATACCCTGTGACCCAGCAGTGTTTCTATTGGGCTTATATCGCAAAGAAATCATAAAAGAAGGAAAGGTTCCCACATGTGCAAGAATGTTCATGGTAGCCCTTTGTGTAGTGGCTAGAAACTGGAAACTGAATGGATGCCCATCAATTGGAGAGTGGCTGAATAAATTATGGTATATGAATGTTATGGAATATTGTTGTTCTGTAAGAAACGACCAGCAGGACGATTTCAGAGAGGCCTGGAGAGACTTGAATGAACTGATGCTGAGTGAGATGAGCAGAACCAGGAGATCGTTGTACACGGCAACAACAGTACTGTATGAACATCAGTTCTAATGGAAATGACTCTCTTCAACAATGAAATTCTTCAAACCAATTACAATTGTTCAGTGAAGAAGGCCATATAAACCCAGAGAGAGGGATGTGAAATGTGCACTACAACATAACATTTTCATGTTCTCTATTGATGTTTGCTTGCATTGTATTGCCTTTATCAGATTATTCTCTCTTATAGATACGATTTCTCCTGAACAAAAAAATGATGTGTGGCAATAACTATTCATATATTCGATTTAAGTATTCTAACATAATTATCATGTAGTGGATATCCTGCTATCTAGGGGAGGGGTGGGGAGTAGAGGGGAAAAATTTGTAACAGAAAGGTTTGTAAGGGTTAATGTTTCAGAATTACCCATACATATGTTTTGCAAATAAAAAGTATTAATAAAAAATTAAATAAAATAAAACTAACTTTAAAAAAAAGAAATGTTAGCTTTGGCAATAAGAGAAGAAAAAGAGATAAAAGGAATTAGAGTAGGTCATGATGAAACCAAATTATTACTCTTTGCAGATGACATGATGGTATACTTAGAGAACCCTATAGACTCAATTAAAAAAAAAAACTACTAGAAACAATTCACAACTTTAGTAAAGTTTCAGAATTCAAAATAAATACACACAAATCATCAGCATTTTTATATATTACCAACAAAGTTCAGCAGCAAGAGATACAAAAAGAAATTCCATTCCAAATAACGGATGACAGGATAAAATATTTGGGAATCTATCTGCCAAGGAAAAGTCAGAAAGTATATGAACTAAACTACAAAACACTTTCCACACACAAAAAAATCAGACCTAGTCAATTGGAAAAACATTAAGTGCTCATGGGTAGGCTGAGCGAATATAATAAAAATGACAATACTACCCAAACTAATTTACTTATTTAGTGCCATACCAATCAAACACCCAAGAAACTATTTTACAGATCTAGAAAAAATAGTAGCAAAGTTCATTTGGAAGAACAAAAGGTCAAGAATTTCTAGGAAATTAATGAAAAAAAAGACAGATGAAGGTGGCCTTGCTGTACCGAATATAAAACTATATTATAAAGCAACAGTCATCAAAACCATTTGGTACTGTCTGAGAAACAGAGCAGTCGATCAGTGGCATAGGATAGAATATCAGGACAAGCTAGGTAATAACGTTAGCAATTTAGTGTTTGATAAACCCAAATACCCCAGCTTTTGGGATAAGCACTCACTATTCGGCAAAAACTGCTGGGAAAATTGGAAACTAGTGTGGAAGAAATTAAGGCAAGACCCACACCTAACACCGCACACCAAGATAAGATCTAAATGGGTTCATGATCTAGATATAAAGAGTGTTATTATAACCAAATTAGAGGAACATAGAATAGTTTACCTCTCAGACCTGTGGAGATGGAATAAAGTTCTGTCTAAAGAAGATCTGGAACTATTAATTGAACACCAGATAGATAATTTTGATTATATTAAGTTAAAAAGTTTCTGTACAAACAAAACTAATGCAGACAAGATTAGGAGGGAAGCATCAAATTGGGAAATCATCTTTACATTTAAGGGTTCTGATAAAGGTCTCATCTCTAAGATATATAGAGAATTGTCTCATATTTATAAGAATTCAAGCCATTCTCCAATTGATAAATGGTCAAAGGATATGAACAGACAATTTTCAGATGATGAAATTAAAACTATTTATAATCATATGGAAAGATGCTCCAAATCACTATTAATCAGAGAAATGCAAATTAAGACAACTCTGAGGTACCACTACACACCTGTCAGATTGGCTAAAATGACAGGAAAAGATAATGATGAATGTTGGAGGGGATGTGGGAGGGCTGGGACACTAATACATTTTTTGTGGAAATGTGAACGGATCCAATCATTCTGGAGAGCAATTTGGAGCTATGCTCAAAAAGTTATCAAACTATGCATACCCTTTGACCCAGCAGTGTTTGTATTGGGCCTATATCTCAAAGGGATCTTAGAGGAGGGAAAGGGACCTACATGTGCAAGAATGTTTGTGGTAGCCCTTTTTGTAGTGGCTAGAAACTGGAAACTGAATGGATGCCCATCAGTTGGAGAGTGGATGAATAAATTATGGTATATGAATGTTATGGAATATTATTGCTCTGTGAGAAATGACCAGCAAGACGATTTCAGAGAGGCCTGGCGAGACTTGCATGAACTGATGCTGAGTGAAATGAGCAGAACCAGGAGATCATTATACATAGCAACAACAATACTATATGAGGATCAGTTCTGATGGACATGGCTCTCTTCAACAATGAAATGCTTCTAACCAGTTCCAATTGTTCAGTGAAGAAAGCCATATACACCCAGAGGGAGGGATGTGAAATGTGGACCACAACATAACATTTTCATCTTCTCTATTGAGGTTTGCTTGCATTGTATTTCTTTTATTGGATTATTTTTTCTTGTAGGTACGATTTCTCCTGCACAAAAAATGATGTGTGGCAATAACTATAAATATATTTGATTTCTTAAGTATTCTAACATAATTATCATGTAGTGAATATCCTGCCATCTAGGGGAGGGGTGGGGAGTAGGGGGAAAAATTTGTAACAGAAAGCTTTGTAAGGGTTAATGTTTAGGAATTACCCATACATATGTTTTTGTTTTTGTTTTGTTTTGTTTTGTTTTTATTAAAGCTTTTTATTTGTATAACATATGTATGGGTAGTTCCCCAGCATTAATTTTTACAAAGTTTTCCAATACAAATTTTACCCCCAGTCCTCTCCACTCCCCTAGATGGCAGGAAGTCCACGACATGTTAATAATGTTGAAATACTTGACAAGTTATGCAAGAAAAATCCTATCTCCAAAAAAAAAAAAAAAAAAATCAGAGAAATGCAACACAGTGCAAGCAAATATCAACAGAGATCATGAAAATGTTACGTTGCGGTCCATATTTCATATCCCTCTCTCTGGGTGTATATGGTTTTCTTCAGTGAACATTTGGAAGTGATTTGAGACAATTCTTTGTTGCAGAGAGCCATGTCCATCAGAATTGATCATCATGTAATACTGTTGTTGGTGTGTATGATGATCTGATTCTGCTCGTTTCACTCAGCATCAGTTCATGCAAGTTTCTCCAGGACTCTCTCAAATCGTCCTGCTGGTCGTTTTTTACAGAGCAATAATATTCCATAACATTCATATACCATAATTTATTCAGCCACTCTCCAATTGATGGGCATCCCTTCAGTTTCCAGTTTCCAGCCACTAAAAAAAGGGCTGCCACAAACATTCTTGCACAGGTGGATCCCTTTCCCTCTTCTAAGATCTCTTTGGGATATAGGCCCAGTAGAAACACTACTGGGTCAAAGGGTATGCCCAGTTTGATAACTTTTTGAGCATAGCTCCAAATTGCTCTCCAGAAAGGTTGGACCCGTTCACAGTTCCACCAACAATGTATCAGTGTCCCAATTTTCCCACATCCCCTCAAACATTCATCGTTATCTTTTCCTGTCATTTTAGCCAATCTGACAGGTGTGTACTGGTACCATAGAGTTGTCTTAATTTGCATTTCTCTGATCAATAGTGATTTGGAGCAACTTTTCATATGACTATACCCATACATATGTTTTGCAAATAAAAAGTATTAATAAAAAAAGTTAGAAGACCTTAAAAAATTGTCTTCCACACAATTATCATAGGATATTTTTCTTTTTAAATTTACATTTAACTATATGTAAAGATCATTTTCAACATTAATTTTTTCTCCAAACATGCATTTTTATTTTTTTCCATTTTCATAATTCTTTTATTTTATCAAATACATGCAAAGAGAGCTTTCAGCATTCATCCTTGCAAAACCTTGTATTCCAAATATTTCTTTCTTCTTCTCCCTTACCTCCTCCCATAGAGAGCAAGCAATACAATATAGGTTACACATGTGCAATTCTTCTAAACATATTTCCATATTTTTCATGCTACCCAAGAAAAATCAGATCAAAAGATGAAAGAAAAAAAGCCATGAGAAAAAAGAAAAAACAAACAAACAACAACTACAAAAAAAGGTAACAATATTATGCTTTAATCCATATTCAGTCTCCATACTTCTCTCTCTGGATGTGGTTGGCACTTTTCATCACAAGTCTCTTGGTATTATCTTAGATCACCTTCTGAACATTGATTTTTGTAGGATTTTGGGTCTCATTTTTTTCTCTCTCCTTCCCTTAACGCCCCCTTTTCTAAGACAGCAAAAAATCTGATATGTTATGTAAATATATCAATTTAAACATATTTCCATATTAATCTTTTTGTGAAAGAAAAATCATAACAAAATGAAAAATCATTAGAAAAAAAAGAAGCAACCAAAAAAAAGGGAAAAATAGTATTCTTTGGTCAGCACTTCATTTCCCACAATTCTCTCCCTAGTTCCAGATGGCATTTTTTATTACAAGTCTATTGGAATTGTCTTGGATCAATGGATTGCTGAAAGGATCCAGGTCTATCATAATAGAACATCATAGAATCTTGCTGTTTATATGTATAATGTTATTCTGATTCTGTTCATTTCACTCAGCATTAGTTCATATAAATCATTCCAGGCTTTTTTGAAATCACTCTGCTCATTATTTCTTGTAGAACAATAATACTCCATTACATTCACATATCACAATTTATTCAGTCATTTTTCAATGGATAGGAATCTGCAAAAAGAACACCTACAAACAATTTTTGCACATGTGGATGGGTCCTTTTTCCTTTCTTAGGATCTCTTTGAGAAGTAGACCCAGTATTGACACTGCTGAATCACAGGACATGCACAGTTTTTTAACCATTTGGGCATAGTTCCAAATTTTTCTCCAGAATAATTGGATCAGTTCACAATTTTATCAAAATCATTCATTAGTATCCCAATTTTTCCACATTTGTCATTATCTATTACTGCCAAGTTAGCCAATTTGGTAGGTGTGAAATGATACCACAGAGTTATTTTAAAGTGCATTTTTCTAATCAATAGTGATTTAGAGCATTTTCATGTAATTTTAGCCGGCTTTAATTTCTGCATCTGAAAATCATCAGTTCATATCCTTTGACCTTTTACCATTTCAGAATGATTTGTATTCTCATAAATTTAGCTCAGTTCTTTTTATGTTTCAGAAATGAGATCTGTATCAAAATTACTGTAATAATTCTTTCCCAACTTTTTATTTCCCTTCTAATGTTATTTACCTTGACTTTATTTACACAAAATCTTTTCAATTGAATGTAATCAAAAGTATCCATTCATATTTCATAGTGCTCTGTAGTACTTTTTTGTTCATAAATTATTTACTCCTCCAAAGATCTGATCCTTTGCTGTATTCACTTAATTCATGAACCCATTTCAATGTTATTTTGGAATAACATTTTAGATTTGGGTCTATGCCTTTTTCTGTCATACTATTTTCCAGCTTTCCCAACAATTTTTTGTCAAATAGTGAGTTCTTATTCCAAAAGCTGGAGTCTTTGAATTCATCAAACACTAGATTACTATAATCATTGACTATTGTGTCTTGTGAACCTAATATATTCCACTGCTCCATCACTCTGTTTCTTAGTCAGTGTCAAATGGTTTTGATGACTGCTGCTTTACAATACACTTTTAGAAATGGGATGGATAGGGCATGTTGCATTGCATTTTTTCTCATTAATTCCCTTGATGTTCTTGCCCTTTTGTTCTTCCAAATGAATTTTGTTAATACTTTTTCAAGCTCTATAAAATATCTGTTTGACAGTTTGATTGGAATGACATTGAATACCTAGACTAATTCAAGTAGAATTTTTCTAGTACAATATTTGAATAATAATGGTGATAATGGGCAACACTGCTTTACCCATCATATGTAGACTTCCTGGTTTCCTTCAGGACAATCTTTGATTTGTACCTTTGCCACTTGGGAAGGTTTCTAACTTATCTCCATTACATAGAATGCTTGATGATGGTTTTAGATAGATGATACTTATTATTTTAAGGAAAATTCCATTCATTCTTATGCTTTTTTAGTGTTTTATTAGGAATGGATTTCTTATTCTGTCAACTCCTTTTTGTGCATCTATTCAGATTATGATATGATTTACATTGGTTTTGTTTTTTCCTTCACTAAATTAATTTTTTGATACACATTGCTTTGTGAATCATGTTGATAGAGAAAAATTAGAGCAAAAGGGAAAAAACATGGGAGAGTTAAAAAAAAAAGTGAACATAGCATGTGTTGTTTTACATCCAGTCTCCATAGTTTTTTTTTTTTTTTCTTCTCCCTGTAGGTAGATGGCATTTTCTTCCCAAAGTCTATTGAGATTGCTTTGGATCACTGAACCAATTAGAAGAACCAAATCTTTCACTGTTGATATCACATTCTTGCCGTTATTATGTATAATATATTCCTGGTTCTGCTTGTTTTGCTCAGTTCATGTAAATCTTTCCAGGCCTTTCTAAATTTAGCTTGGTCATCATTTTTATAGAACTTTTATAGAATTTATTCCATTATCTTCATATACCACAACATATTCAGACATTCCTCAATTGATGAGCATCTACTAATTTTCCAAATTTTTGCTATCAAAAAAAACAGCTGCTACAAATATTTTTGCATATGTGAATTCTTTTCCCTTCTTTATGATTTCTTTGGGATAAAGACCCAGCGGTGACACTGCTGAGTCAAAGGATATGCCCAGGTTTATAGCACATTGGGCATATTTCCAGATTGTTCTTCATAATGATTGGATCATTTTACAAATTCACCAACAATTCATTATTGTCCCAATTTTCTTACATCCCTTCCAACATTTATCATTATTTTTTCCTGTCATCTTAGCCAATCTGTGAGGTCTGAGTTGTTTTAATTTGCACTTCTCTAATAAATAGTGATTTAGAGTTTTTTTATGACTACAGATGGCTTTGATTTCATCATCTGAAAAATTGCTTCTCCATATTCTTTGATTATTTATCAATTAGAGATTGACTTGTATTCTTATAAATTTGACACAGTTTTTCTTTGTTTTTTTTATTGATGTGATAAATTATGCTGATAGTTTTCCTGATATTGATGCAGCTCTGGATTCCTGGTATAAATCCCAATCCATCATTGTATATTAGACTGGGGATAAATTACTGTTATTTCTTTGCTAGTATTCTATTTATGATTTTTGCATCAATATTAATTAGGGAAATCGGTCTATACTTTTCTTTCTCTGTGTTGGCTTTCTGTGTTTCCTATTTAGGTATCAGTACAATATCTGTGTCATGAAAGGAATTTAGTAGAACTCCTTTACCTATTTTTTACAAATAGTTTAGTATAGGAATTAGTTGCTCCTAAATGTTTGGCAGAATTCACTTGTAAATCCATCAGGCCCTAGGGATTTTTTGTTGGGGAGTTCACTTGTGCAATTTCTTCTTCTAAAATGAGACTATTTAAATAATTTATTTCCTCTTCTATTAATCTGGACAACTTATATTTTTGTAAATATTCACCACCATAAAATGTTTCTAAATAACCAGTGTCATCATGCCACTTTCTTTCTAAAGGAATTTAGTGACTTCTCATTTCCTCTAGGATAATCTAAAAAAAAAAAAACTTTTCAATGGTATTTATATTTTTTCTTCATATGATTTAACCTATCTTTCTACAAATTCTCTACATAATGTGCTATACCTATTAGATGAACTGATATGATTGCTATCTCTTGGGAACAATATTTCATCTACTTCCATATCAAGAATTCATCAAAGATTCTCTCCAAATCTCCCCTAATGCTTCATTTTAGTACAGGGTTGATTGTATTCTTAATTTTTTTTTTTTAGTGGAAGATAAGTTCCAGAATACCTTACTTTTTGTAGAAAAAATATTAGGCTAAATGCAACTGGAAAAATATTCTTTGTTTTTAATCATCCTAAACTGCTATTTGCAAAATACTATCCATTTGTCATCAATATTTCCCCGATCTACAAGTTAATTATTAATTATAAAATATTTTAAAATAAAAATTTATAAGAATCAAGGGAAAATGATATAGAAAACCAATTGGCTAACAGAGTAGAAACAATATTTAGTACAAAGAGGTAACAGTATTATCATACTTTAGTCTGGTTTGACTAAACCAACATTCATTTGGATTCAACCTGGATTCAGTGTGGGCTATTAGTTTTTGGAAAGATATTGACAAGATGAACACTACACAGGGTAAAATGAGGGTCTCTTGGGTCTAAAGGTTAAGTCATATGAGCATATAAGATTTGTTCAGTTTTAGTGAAAGAAATAGAAGAATTATATTAATCTTCACATATTTTATGTATGTCCAATTGGCAGAGAACCATCTGTCCTGACTGGCAAAAGGGAAATGGATGAAATCCATGCTGAAAGTATCATGGAGTCAGTAGTTTAAGAGGTCATCTAGACCCTAAGCCACAAAATTCTTAGAAACTAGGGATTCTCAAAAAAAAGAGAGAAAGAAAGAAAGAAAGAAAGAGAGAAAGAAAGAAAGAAAGAGAGAGAGAGAGAGAGAGAGAAAGAAAGAAAGAAAGAAAGAAAGAAAGAAAGAAAGAAAGAAAGAAAGAAAGAAAGAAAGAAAGAAAGAAAGAAAGAAAGAAAGAAAGAAAGAAAGAAACTAAGGATTCTCATTTCAGTAAAAAAGGTACAGTGAAAAAAACAGTTTCAGCCCCTAAGGTCACAATCAATTGTAACAACCTGCTAGTTAATTTGTTTAAGGAAACCATTCAGAAGTGATAAGTTTAAATAGAGGATAAGAAAGCACTTTAAAGAGCCAGAACCACTAAAATCTCTTGTTGAATAGAAGAGAAATGTCCATGAAAGGACAAGTGGCCTGAAATACAAAGAAAACTTCTTTAAAGATCCCAAGAGGAAGTCTTTCAAATCAAGGACAAGAACATATTCTTAATATTACTATTGCTATGAAGAAGAGCTGCAAATCTAACATTGTCCTGAAGGAAGCCATGAAGTCTATATATATCACCCCTTCACATGAGAATGCAAGAAAAATGAACAAGTGTTTGCAGATTAACTCTATGGTTTAAAAGCCACTCAAAAAGATAATTTCTAAGACCCCTGGATAAATTTAAATTTATTTCTCAAAGGACATGTTGATTAGATCAAAACAAAAGATGCTTAGTCAAACAACAAAGTAAATAAAGTAATAAAGGTTTCCTAACCCTATCCCCCATGCACACTTCTTCTGAAAACCTGTAAATTCAATTTAGTTTTTCTTTTCCCTAGAAATGCTAGTCATCTCAGAAACAGAACATAAAGAATGTTTTTCAACATTTTGAAAAAAACAGATTCCTTTAAAACCAATGTTATCTGCTTCAATAAAAGGCAACTATCACTTTGGTAATACATTTTAGATACTTTTACTAATATCATTGTACAGAAAATGGTAGGTCTGTTATGCTTTCCCAGGATCACCATTGTAATTTTAACTATGCTCTACAAAAATACACCAAAAATTAAAATTAATTAAACTAAATTGGCATAGGTTTTTTTTTTACTCTATCAGAAAGTTACTAAACTCCATGATTTAAGAAGTCTTATAATGACAGTGAAAAAAAAATCATCAGAGTCTTTGTCTAAAACTAGAAATAATTCTTTACAATGTTGTTGGATAGAATACCAGCACAAAATGAATACCTTCTTATCTTTAATCCATTTTCTGCACCCTTGAATACACTGTACTTTAGTGGTCAGTGCCATCTTCACTGAAGCAATTTACAGCAGATACTATTGGTATTTGTTTTTGTGTGTGTTGTATCTCTCCTTCGTTTATATTGTCTTCTTGTAGTACCAAAACAAGAAAAGAAAGCACCATTTATTCCACTGTTTCCCATGTCAAACATCATCAGGATATTTCAAATGAAGATTCCTGATGCTTTTGCTATTTCTTTGACACATATATCACTGTCCTGGGTATAAACTTTGACACATAGAAATCACAATTTGGAACTTTCCAAATTTCTATTCAAACATTTTCAAAGTTAACATAATAATTTCAGAATCTAAAGAGTCATTGCTGAACATGGTTCTTGTGACATTCCCCAACTTTGCCTTTCCTGTCCCTAATCTCTTTCTTCCTTCTCCTCAGCATTAACAATTGGTGGGACGTGGAGAAGGTTCATATTATTTTTGCTAATCATCATTATCAACATTATCATCTTACTACTTCTTAGATATCATGCCTGATTGAAAGGGAGAGTAACATTCTCTGCAGGAGGTTGTCATTGGAGGGGAAGGTAGAGAGACAGAGATAGAGAGAGAGAAAGACACACACAGAGAAAGACAGAGACAGAGAGAAAAAGAAAGAAAGGAAGAAAGAAAGAAAGAAAGAAAGAAAGAAAGAAAGAAAGAAAGAAAGAAAGAAAGAAAGAAAGAAAGAAAGAAAGAAAGGAAGAAAGGAAGAAAGAAAGAAAGAAAGGAAGGAAGGAAGGAAGGAAGGAAGGAAGGAAGGAAGGAAGGAAGGAAGGAAGGAAGGAAGGAAGGAAGGAAGGAACAATATGATGATGATAATGATGATGATGATGATAATGTCTTTGGTGTTTGATATTTTTCATCTGAACTGCGGAAGAACTATTTGGTCTAAATAACTAGTAATCAGGGATGTGAATGAAGAGCTCATGAAAAAAAATAGAGTTAGAGACAGATAAAAGAAAAAAATCACATTGGGAAGAGGAAAGAGGACAAATATTTGGGAGAAAAAAGGAAACCTATATAAGAAGGCATAAGGTAAAAGAATATGGGAAAAAATTTTGAATTTCTTCACAATTTTGTGCTATTGCAGATACTAAGTGAATTCCATCCATTTGGATTTTTTGAAGTGAAATCCATCCAATAAGATTCAGATATTCATGGAATTAAGATAGAATTAATGGAATAGAATTCTTACAGAATAGCTACTTATGTAGGAATATACTTTAAAATAATAATAAAAGTGAAAAGGAAAAGTACTACACTTTCCTTCTCACTTCCAAAGAAGACATTATCTGATAATGCATCTGTATCTACTCCAAAATTAGATTTTGTAGGAAAAAGGGAGGGAAAAAAAAGCAATAGTTATGCTAATGCTGAATATTTCTCAATTCTATTTAAGAAAATGAATGTATATATTTGCCTGAAGAAAAGATTATAAGCATAGAATACTTGGTTTTTCTACTTACTTACATTAAAAATTTTATTAAGTAGGTAGGAGCCATATATGCTTTTCTTCCCTGGAAACAAATAGGTTTCTGTATTGAGAATTATATTTCCTGAAATGGTCATTAGATACTTGATGGCTACTTTCTCTTGATGGTTCAGTATATTCCTCTCTTTGAGATTTGACCTTTCAAAAATTTGAGGTTGTCCGACTAGTTTCTTTAAATTGCCATGTTCAAATAGATTAATTTTGCCTTTCTTTCTGGCAGGTTATTTATTTCTTCAGCTTGTGTCTAGCAGAGATACATTTGTCTATTTTTACATTACTGGTTCCATGGCATGCTTGGTCTTAATGATATTTGAACACGGAACAAATAATTTTAAAACTATTTTGTAATTTCTTGTCCAGTGGCTTACCTCATGGAACTGTTCATTAAGACATAATGCATGGAAAGTTTCAAATCAGATCATACTTTTAAACAAGTACTTCTTATAAAAGCCTCAAAAAAAACCCTCCCTAATATTATCATTAATATAATTATTATTAAATATAATATAATTAATTTATCATTGTTAGTAAAATTGATGCTAAATCAATGAAATTATAAATATGAAGACAGAAAATTATTTTATAGAGAATATAGAATAGTGTTTTTATTTAAACCTTTCTTAAAATCTTATAAAAGAATTTACAATCGAGACAGACCTAAATCAACTAAGCAATATGACTGAATTTGTTATAGAGCAAAACAAGGGAGAAGGGATGTGAATGCAAATGAAATTTTCTTTTTAAGAAGCTTCTATAGACCTTGGATTCTTAGTTGTAACTCAATTTTGGCACAAAGTGAGACACTTGAGCTTGTGAACTTTTAGCAAAGTAGGTTTACTTTGCCTAAATGCAGGAAGATAAACAGCAAGGATATAATAGCACTTATGAACTTTGGTCTAAGAACCAGAACATTTCCATCTAATTTATAACTGAAATTGACAATACATGTCAATATTGTCTCTATTATTCTTAACTTTCATTTGTATCTTGTGTGCTTCATACACAAAAACACCCAATAAATGCTTTTTCATTCATTCATTCATTTATTGATTCAATGATTCAAAAGCAGTACCTAGCATATCTACAGAGCATATTCAGCTTTATCAGCTTTAAGAAAGGATATGGCTAAATTTCAGAATCTCAGCCCTGAGGGCCAAAGCTTTTTGGGAACATTGTCAAGTCAGATTACTAATGAAAGCCTGCAGGTATTTAGTATGTGATTTGAAATAACTTCTTCCAGTTAGCAACACAGAGGTTCTTCTCTCCAGTCTAAATCTGACTGCCTTAGAGAGTCCCCCTTAACAATTATCATTTCCAGACTGTCAATCCACAATCCCTTTCTCACCAGTTTGGGTGGAGATTGGGCTGTATTCCAATAAACTTGCAAAAGTTCAGCACAACCCCCAAGATTATTCTGATATGCAAATGATAAGGAAGAAGGCCAAAAGAACCAAAACTCTAGATAAAACCACTTCATTGTCCACTTTCATTTTAAGATCTGACTACTTTATAAGATCTTTCTCAATTAAAATGTGGTCAGCCACAAAACTCTCAGGCTTTTAACAAATTTTCACAAACAATACCATAACCCCTAACTTTTCTCTGATCTCATTCTTTTGATCTATTTTAATATTATTTATCCCAATTTCGTACTACATGCAATGGAGGAGAAAGATGAAACCTGTGTACTTTAAGATTAGGAGAATCCTTTTTTTTTTCTTTCAAAATCTTCCTAAAAGCCAAAATAATAGAATCTGCAGAGATTGTGCTGCTTCAATTTCAAAAGGGAGTCTTCCACCCCCTCTTGTTTGACCATAGATATTCTGATGATATTAGCTGAGACTTCCAACCCAGCCAAAGAAGGTTTAATGAACTTAAATGTATGTACTAATGGAGGTAATAAAATACCTCTCAATTAACCTAGTAAATCTAAGTGGGAGGAAGTGTCCTAAAGAATTTTTCAATCTGTGGGTTGAGAAGATATTCTTTCCTTGCTTGACATCAATAAAGCTCTTTTGCATATATTATCTTTTTACCTAACTGACCACTACTATAATTTTTTTTTTTTTTTTTTGTGTGTGTGTGTGTGTGTGTGTGTGTGCTGTTTGCTTATATTTCTGTAGTGTCAATATCACACACTGTCCTTTGGACATAGTTCCAAATTGATATCCAGAATGATTGCATGATTTCACAATTCCACCAAAAATGCATTAGCATCCCAATTTTCCCACATCATCTGCAACATTTATCACTATCTTTTCCTGTCATCTTAGTTAATCTGAGAAGTATAAAGTAGTCAGAAACACTTGGCTATAAAGATTTTTTCCCAGCTTCGTACTTTCCTTATAATCTAATTTCTATTGGTTTTGGTTGTGCAAAACCTTTTTTAAAGTTCTCCATTTTGCTATTCATAATGCTCTTTATTTCTTCTTTAGTCATAAATTTCTCCCTTCTCCAAATATCGGATAGGTAAATTGTCCCTTCCTCTCCTAATTTGCTTATGATATCATCCTTTATGCCAAATCAGGTATCAATTTTGATCTTATTTTGGTATGTAGTGTGACGTGTGGGTCTTTGCTAAGTTTAAGACATATTATTTTCCAGTTTTTTCACCAATTTTTGTCAAATAGTGAGTTCTTATTCCAAAAGCTGGATGTTGGGAGTTTATCAAATACAAGATTACTATAGGTCTTGATTATTATGTTATCTTTAGCTAATCTATTACATTGATCTACCATTTTATTTTTTAGCCAATACCAAATACTTTTTATGACTGCTGCTTTATAATATAATTCTAGATTTGGTGTTGCTATGTCATCATCTTTTGAATTATATTTTTAATTAATTATCTTGATATTGCTGACCTCTTATTCTTCCAGATGAATTTTGCTATTATTTTTTCTACTTCTATAAAAATAATTTTTAGCAGTCAGATTGATTGTGGCATTGAAAAAGTAGATTAATTTAGGCATAATTGTCATTTTTATTATATAAACTCAGCCTACCCAGGAGCAATTGATATTTTTCCAATTGTTTAGATCTGTGCAAGAACTGTTTTGTAATTGTGTTCATATAGTTCTTGGGTTTGTCTTGGCAAGTAAACACAGAAGTATTTTATTTTGTCTACAATTATTTTAAATGGAATTTTTCTTTCTACCTCTTGCAGATAAGCTTTGTTAGTAATATATAGATATGCTGATGATTTGTATGGTTTTATCTCATATCCTGAAGCTTTGCAAAAGCTATGAATTGTTTCCACTTTGGACAGATTTTTGAGAATTATCTAAATATATACATCATATCATTTACAAAGAGTGATAGTTTTATTTTTTTAATGTCTATTCTAGTTCATTTAATTTCTTTTTTCTTTTCTTATTGCTAAAGTCAACATTTCTAGTACAATGTTGAATAATAGTGGTAATGGGCATGATTCTTTCACAACTGTTCTTCTTGGGAATGCACACAGCTTCTCTCCATTTCAAATAATGCTTGCTATTAGTTTGAGATAGTTTATTATTTTAAGGAAACCTCCCTTTATCTCTGTGCTCTCTAGTATTTTTAATAGGAATGGGTGCTATATTTTGGCAATAAGCTTTTTCTGCATCTATTGACATTTATCCTGATTTCTGTTGGTTTTGTTATTGATATAGTTGATTATAGTAATAGTTTTCCTGATATTGAACTACCCCTGCATTCCTGGTATAAATCCCACTTGGTCATAATGTCCTCATAATTGGCTGTAATCTCTTTGCTAACATTTTATCTAAAATTTTTGCATCAATATTCATTAGGAAGATTGGTCTGTTCTCATTATTGCCATTCCCTTGGATGAAATTATGGATTGTTTCTGTGATATGTTGTTTGACACATCATTTTTTAGAATTAGATTATTCAATTAGTAGTTGGTTTTTAGTTTATCTTTCCCTGGCCTTTAATTGAATATCATTTTTATTGCATTGAGTTCTGAAAAGGAAGCATCCACTATTTCTGCCTTTCTGCATTTGATTGTGTGGTTTTTATCTCCTAATAATAGGTCATTTTTTTTGTGAAGGTGCCATGTACTACCTAAAAAAAAGGTATATTACTTTCTGTACCTATTCAGTTTTCTCCAGAGGTCTATCATATCTAGGTTTTTCAGGGCTCCCTAGTTTCTTTCTTGTTTATTTTGTGATTAGATTTGTCTGATTCTGAGAAAGGAAAGTTGAGATACCTCACTAGTCTTGCTGTTTATTTCTTCCTATAACTGGCATAAAATCTTCTCTAGAAATTTAACTGCTCTACCACTTGGTAATACACATTTAGTACCATTACTACTTCATTGTTTATGGAACCCTTTATCAAGGTTTACTTTCCTTCCTTATCTCTTTTTATGAGACCTAATTTATTTTTGTTTTATCTGAGATCAGAATTGCTACCCATGTTTTTTTTTTTTTTTAAACCCTCTAATGTAAAAAGGTAATCACTGACATTTCAGGAGTGTCAGGGGCAAGGATCTCTGTGACAAAGGCAGAGGTACCCAAAGATTTCATGATAAACTTATACAGATGTTTACGTAGATTGTGTAAGATTCAGCTTCTGGTTTTACTTAATGATCAAATCATTTTTACCATCTAGAGCAGAGAGAGGAATACAAAATTGACTATCACAGGCAAAACCTGTTCTCTAGACAAGGATTCCTGCTGCTTTATTCTTTTTTTTTTTTTTTTTTTTGTTAAAGCTTTTTATTTGTATAACATATGTATGGGTAGTTCCCCAACATTGATCTTTACAAAGCTTTCCATTACAAATTTTACCCCCAGTCCCCTCCCCTCCCCTATATGGCAGGAAGTCCACTACATGCTAATAATGTTGAAATGCTTGAGAAGTTATGCAAGAAAAATCCTATCTACAAGAAAAAAAAAGAATCAGAGAAAGGCAACACAATGCAAACAAATGTCAGTAGAGATCATGAAAGTGTTATGTTGTAGTCCATATTTCATTTCCCTCTCTCTGGGTGTATATGGTTTTCTTCAGTGAACAACTGGAACTGGTTTGAGACAATTCTTCGTTGCAGAGAGCCATGTCCATCAGAATTGATCATCATGTAATACTGTTGTTGCTGTGTATGATGATCTCCTGGTTCTGCTCGTTTCACTCAGCATCAGTTCATGCAAGTCTCTCCAGGCCTCTCTGAAATCGTCCTGCTGGTCATTTCTTACAGAGCAATAATATTCCATAACATTCATATACCATAATTTATTCAGCCACTCTCCAATTGATGGGCATCCCTTCAGTTTCCAGTTTCTAGCCACCACAAAAAGGGCCGCCACAAACATTCTTGCACATGTGGGTCCCTTGCCCTCCTCTAAGATCTCTTTGGGATATAGGCCCAGTAGAAACACTGCTGGGTCAAAGGGTATGCACAGTTTGACAACTTTTTGGGCATAGTTCCAAGTTGCTCTCCAGAATGGTTGGATCCGTTCACAGTTCCACCAACAATGTATCAGTGTCCCAGTTTTCCCACATCCCCTCCAACATTCATCGTTATCTTTTCCTGTCATTTTAGCCAATCTGACAGGTGTGTAGTGGTATCTCAGAGTTGTCTTAATTTGCATTTCTCTGATCAATAGTGATTTGGAGCA
>JAJPUD010014105.1:0-41704 GCA_023553655.1 Myrmecobius fasciatus
GGCACTTCTACCTCCCAAAGATCAGGTTACTACAGCAAACAGCTATGAAAGCTAACCATATATACTGGCCATGCCAAGAAAGGAAATGATCAAGGTATAGCTCTGTTGATTCTACCTTGACAGCACCTCTTATATCAGCCCTTTTTGCTACCATTTGAGTTCAGGCTTTTAGCAACTTTTGTCTGGCTTATAGGCCTCCGAGATTCTGGATTCCTCGTCTCCAGGATCTCCTTTTTTCAACCTATTCTCCTCAATTTGCCAAAATATTCTTCCAAGTATATGGTCAAATCATTTCCTAGCTTAAAAAACTTTTGTGGCTCCTGACTTTCTGGAGGATAAAATGCAAACTCCTTAGCCAGGAGAAAAGGCCTTCCATCATCTCACTTGAATCAACAAGTTTTTTCTCTGATGCCCAGCTCAAAGCCAACTCTCCCTCTTCATTTTTTTTTTAAAAACACAAGTACTTTGAGCAGATTCTGCCCTCTGAGACTTTCTTTAGCAAGTCTATTTTATACTGTGCTTATTTGTGAAGTTGTCTTATCATTATTGGAAAAGCAGGCACCTTTAGGGCAGAAGTAATTTCCTCTCCCCTCCTTGCATCCTTACAGCAATAAGGTTCTGAGACTAAACAAGTTAAATGTTTGTCCAACACTTTTGTGTACAATACCCTTGTGGGGGGGGGGGGGGGAAGGAAGAAAGAGAAAGAGTATTTAATAAATCTTAAAGCAACAGAAAAACAAGTTAGTAATAGTAAAACTTTCCTTGCAAAAGTTTCAAAAGGATCTCTGTCTCGATATTGCTGAACAAATCTTTGTTAAGTTACTTTCTGGATTTCAATTACACCCTTCTTACCTTCTTCTGACCCCCCAAGACTATTGAGGCAAAAACCACTTTATAAATGTTAAAGGATGATAGGAACAAAATTTATCATCATCTCCTCTGGGTTGTCCCCAGTGCTTTCTGGCCAGGCATTGACTTCCTGGCTGGGCTTCCCAGACTCCTCATCCCAGGGCTGCAGCTCAGACATCCCTCACAGTGCTGGTATTCAGGGCATGTCACGTGCCCGGCAGTGCTAGCCCCCAGAGCTCAGAGGCCTCCTTCACAGAGATTGGTTCCAGCTCTAAA
Source organism: Myrmecobius fasciatus (assembly GCA_023553655.1). Lineage (NCBI taxonomy): Eukaryota > Metazoa > Chordata > Mammalia > Dasyuromorphia > Myrmecobiidae > Myrmecobius > Myrmecobius fasciatus. The sequence continues at coordinate 1,126 of JAJPUD010014105.1, forward strand.
AGGGGCAGGCCCAGAGTACTGTCTGAAGCAGCGACAGCGACAAAAGCCCAGAAGCTTGACTGGGCGTTTCAGCAGAGTGCTTCTAGGGCAAATTTCTGGGGAGAGGCCCCCACTGGCTGAATGGCTCTGGGCAAGTACCACTTGACCTCCATTTGCCCACACCTCCTTATCTATGGAACACAGAAAATAACTCTGGCATCTCCTCCCTTAGAAGATCACTGTTAAATGCTAAAGAAATGGGAGTTTTTATTGGGATACCCAAGGCCGGGCCTAAGAGTCCTGTCTGGGCCTGGGATTTTGTCATTTCAGTCAGACAAAACAAACAAGTAGCTAGCCACTTACCCATGGCTCTTATTATTCAAGGATTTTTGCCTACAAGGTTCAGTACAGCCTCTGGGCCTAAAGCAAGGAGTCCTTTTTAAAAGGGACAAGCCCAAACTCCTGTGCATGGTCACTGCTCCCCAACCCAGCCACTCAAGCTCCCACTGCTCCCCAACAAAGGATCTCACTGCCTCCTGAATAGCTTCACCCCCTTGTTTTCCTCATGCTGAGACATCATTTGCCTCCTTAAGAGTTTTTATTCATCTTTCCTCCCTTCTGCCTTCTGGGGCCCAGCAGTATCAGTCTAATTTCTTCTCAACATGGTACTACATCAGAGTTATATTCACATTTCCCAAGGTCTTCTAACCTCTCCAGGTTAAATACTTCTAATTCCCCAAACAAACATTAAGTGGCTTGGGTCTTGGTCTTCTTACAGTTAGAAGTATCTTTTTTTTTTTTTTGCTGAGGCAATTGGGGTTAAGTGACTTGCCCAGGGTCACACAGCTAGGAAGTGTTAAGTGTCTGAGACCACATTTGAACTCAGGTCCTCCTGACTTCAGGGCTGGTGCTCTATCCACTGCGCCATCTAGCTCCCCCTCAGTTAGAAGTATCTTAGTCCAACTCCTGATTTGTGCAGGAATTTTCTATGGCAAAACTGCCAAGTTACCAACCAGTTTCCGTTTGAACAATTTCAATGACAGGGAGCTGACTACCTCATGAAGATATTTATTATTAGAAAACTCTGGTTGCTAGAAAATGTTATTACTTGAGAGTGTCTGCTTCAGGATGAAGCAATCAAGTCCTATGCCTAGACCACATGTCTGGGAATCAGGAGATCTGTATTCTAAACAAGCTCCTTGAGAAAGGGACCCACATGTGCTAGAATGTTTGTGGCAGCCCTTTTTGTAGTGGCTAGAAACTGGAAACTGAATGGATGCCCATCAATTGGAGAGTGGCTGAATAAATTATGGTATATGAATGTTATGGAATATTATTGTTCTGTAAGAAACGACCAGCAGGACGATTTCAGAGGCCTGGAGAGACTTACATGAACTGATGCTGAGCGAAACGAGCAGAACCAGGAAATCAATATACACGGCAACAACAAGATTATTATGATGATCAAGTCTGATGGACATGGCTCTCTTCAACAATGATATGATTCAAACCAGTTCTAATTGTTCAGTGATGAAGAAAGGCATCTACACCCAGAGAGAGACCTGTGGGAACTGAGTGTGGTTCACAACATAGCATTTTCACACTTTCTGCTGTTTGCTTGCATTTTGTTTTCCTTCTCAGTTTTTTTTTTTCTTGTATAGCAAGATATGTATAAGTATGTATACATATTTATACATCTAGGGGAGGGGGTGGGGGGAAGGAGGGGAAAATTTGTAACAGAAAGCTTTGCAAGGGTCAATGTTGAAAAATTACCCATGCATATGTTTGGCAAATAAAAAGTTTTAATAAAAAATATTTAAAAAATAAATAAACAAGCTCCTCCCTTTTTTGGGTGGCTTTGAAAATGATGCTTTCCTAATTAGTCTTTTACAAATGGTATTGGGTGAGATGATGGGTACAAATCACTGAACTTAGGGCCAGGTGAATATGAGCCACAAACATATCATTTTAGAACTGAAAAGGTCCATAAAAGATAATTTTTGTGAACCATATCACAAATGATATAAGAAAACAGAGGCCCAGATGGGGGAAGTGATTTTTTAAAAAAGAATTTCAAAATGGCAAAGGACCTTAATAGGTGATCTGTCTGGTCTAACCTAATCTGTTTAGTGTTAAAGACAAGAAAGATTCCCTCTTTTCCTGGAATTGCTGAGGTGTTCTCTGGGCCCTTTCCCAATAACCTCAAGTGTTAATACTTTCCTCCCCAGAACCAAATGATTGCCTTTCATTTTGTATAATCTTGTATTTATACACATTTCCTTAATAGAAACGTGAGCTCTTTCAGGGGAGGGACTATTTCATTTCCAATCTCTTAACTCCAGTGCTTAATAAATGGTCTACCAATTGATTAACTGATCTAGACAAACTCAAGTGTATCTTGACCGTCAAGTCCCTTTGTTTTTGGCAAACATTTACTAGCTGAGGCAGCTCAGGCTAACCACTAGAACATTTTAAACTGTAGTAGCTGAAGCATACTGTCAACATATCACAACAGATTTGTAATTTAAGTGATGTGAGTCTTCCCGTCTCATGGCATGGACTGCAATTCATTCCTCATTCTGAACAACTCTCACTAGTGTCATGTCAGTACATTCACTCTAAGAGCTCTGCCCAAATGGCTCTCCTTGGACCAAGGAGAGGAGACACTTAATATGAGGGCTGCACTGTCAATCCTGCAATGAGGTGAAATAGAATCCTTTTCTAGTCCTCTATTTTTGATGGTTCTTGTGTCACATTGGCTTCATTAAGAAAAGTGTCTAGGAATAAGAAAGCAATAATTCTACTGTATTCTGCTCTAGCTAACAATAATACACCTGGGAATAATGTGTTGACTTCTGGGCATGTTTTAGAAAAGACAAATTTGAAAAAACTGGCAAGAAAAACATTAGACTTAGAGGCTTAGAATTAGGAACTCCTGAGATCAAATCTGGCCTCAGACACTTATTGATTGTATGATCCTGGGCAAGTCACTTAACCTTGGTTTGCCTTAATTCACTGAAGAAGGAAACGGCAAACAATTCCTTTATCTGTTGGCATGCTATATAGTCCACTGGGTTATGAAGACATAACATAACATAACAACAAAGGAAAAACATCTCCCAACACTTGATTATCTAAAGTGAAATGGTCTGGTTCCCAAGGATGTGGGTCTCCTCTTAGAATCCTTCAAGAAAAGGGTAGATGACCCTTTCGGGTTATGTTATAAAGGGGACCAATTAGACATAATTGGTCACAGACATACAGGTTCCCCCCCCCCCACTGAATCTCTGTGATTTTGTAATGTCACAGGCTATTTTATTCCATTACCCTATATAATGCCCCACAATTGTGAATTTGCAGAAACTGTGGCACTCCAGGACTTAAAGGCATATTGCATTATGGGAAGTGTAACTGTTGATGGATTCAGGAAAAAATTGGGGGTCATGGGAAGCACTCCAGAATTACTGAAATATGATTCAGTACACTCTCATTCAATTTTTGTTCATGTTCAGATTCTGTCCAACATGTATGCACTGATGGACACCTCAATATGAACAAAAGGCATCCTTCAGCTACTTGGTTTTTCCTTATATGGTTTATCAGGATGAACTTGAGTTGTTATTGATTTTACTTAGGAGGATCTGGAACATTCTAGGACATGACCCAACCAACACAATGTAATTTATGAATAGGAGTGTTTGGAAAATCTACCGGGATCCAATCTGTGGTTCAGTATTAGAAGAAAGCTGATTATGATGGCAAAAATGTCTTCCTGTTCTTTGCCTCCCTTGATATTGGTAATCAGATGATTAAAAAATAAACAATGGCATCCTGTATGCTCTGCACCTTTAAATCCTGTATTTGGTGATTGAAGACATCTACCATACAGTATCATTTGTGGAGGTAAGAAAGTAAATGAAAAACACTTACGGTCTGAGCTAGTCTTAGAGTCAAGAAGATCTGTGTCTGAATTTCCTCTCTGACATATATTGGCTATGCAACTAGGCAAATCACTGTACCTCACTACAGGTAATTCTCTAAAAACGTAAGCTGCAGAGTAAATGCTGAGGTACTAACAGAAACAGGAACTCTCTATACCAACAGAATATAACTCTATACCCCTTTCTTCCTCCCCACAAAATAAAATGTAGGCATATTAATTGGTAGTTACTTATGTTCTCTCAATAACTACTTTTGCCACTAATATGCTAAGGTTAAAAACAAGACAACTTTCAAATTCTTTCTTTTAAACATTTGTAAAAATCAATCCTTCAATATCTCTTCAGAATGGACCTACTAAGTATAGCTTTGGTCTAAGAATACCTCTTTCTCAACTTAGTTCCCTTTGAGGCAATTTCTATTTCTTCAAGTGGCATATTGAGCTGGGGTTATTAAGAGTCCAAATGTCTCCAATGTTGTTGATAAAGAAAATGGTTAGAAATATTGACAAATGATTTTCATTTGTTCATTTTCCTAATTTCAGCTTTAAATGGTCTGCAGATAACTTTCTATAAACTTCCTGTTTTATTTTTATTTTATTATTTTTTTATTATTTATTATTTATTTTTATTTTACTAAAATAAAATTTAAAAAATCGAACATACTCCTCTGTAAGACTTTGAAAATTAAGTTTATGTTCTAAGTGTGCATAGACTATGACTGCCATGTTTTTTCTGCCTGGCCAAGGTAATTTCTGAGCTTTTTTGGCCTCTGTTGTGACAGGTGCATTATATCAGTTATACTAATAAAGGAAAATGGATATAACTCCACAATAATACCTAATCTTTTAAACATTTCCCATTTGGGGGCATTAAAAGTATTTAAGTAGAACAGGGTGAAGCTTTTAATATAAGAAATGAACTCATTTTCTTATCTTTATTCCTTCTAATTTGGTGTTGATTTTGATCTCTGTTCTAACATTAGTCTGATACCTATTTTGCAGAGTTATCTAATTTGGAAGAGATTTCCACATCAGTATCCAATTTTCCCCTGTCAAAATATAGTCAATTTCACTTTTGGTATTTAGGCTGGGTATTTACCATGCCCAGTATCTTGTAATTGTTCTTGAATTCTCTATATTCTATAATCTATAGTCATGACATATAGTCAAAGGCTTGAATTATCTACAGATCTTTAGTCTCTTGTATTATTTAAACCCGAGGAATAATTTCTTCAACTGGTGCCTTTGGTTTTTTATATTCCATTCATTTAATATATTCCTCTCCCCTCTACCTTGTCCTCTTTTGTGACAATGATTTAATTCAGTAAAACCAACATAATGATCAACACATCTGACAATATCTGCATTATTTCACATTTACAGTCTCATACCACAGCAACAAAGATTACAGTTTCTCAATTCTTCTCTGGGTCAAAGCTTGATTATAATTATACAATGCTGAATTTTGTTTTATTGTTCTTTATATTTACTTTATTATGATCCCATATACATTGTTTTTCTGGTTCTGCTTACTTTACTTTCAATCAGTTGAATTAAGAATTTCCATGTTCCTCTTTAATTCTTCTTAATAGTGTAGTATTATCCATTACTTTTATGTACCAGAATTTGTTTAACTACTTCCCAATTGATGATTACCTACTTTTCCCCCCAGTTCTTTTGCTGAGCAAAACAACCTATTTTTCTTAAAAAAAAAAACAAAAAACAAAAAAACAAACCAAAAAAAAAACTTTATTTCCAAAATATGTGCAAAGATAGTTTTCAACATTCATCCTTGGAAAACCTTGTCTTTCAAATTTTTTCTCTCTCCCCTAGACAGCAAATAATCCAATATATGCTAAATATGTGCAATTTTTCTATATTTCCACAGTTATCATGTTGGACAAGAAAAATCAGATCAAAAAACAAAAACAAAACCAGAGGGGGGGGGAACCCAAAAAGCAACTAAACAAAAACAGGTGAAAATATTATGTACAATTTCCCCCCCCCCCCACACCATCTCAATAATATCTCTGATAGGCATTATCTACTTTCTACTAGAAAACTTCCCACTCAATGTGAAATCACTGCCTCACAGTCCTTTTCCATTAAGACAAATCTCAAGCACTATCTTCTACATGAAGACTTCATTTGTACTATATGTATTTTTACATATATTTGTACTATATTTTTACATGCTTATTTAGACACGAACTCTTCACAAGCAGGGACCATTTCATTCTTTGTATCTCCATATAATGCCTGGCACATAGCAAGGGCTTAATACATAGCTGATTCTACTTTTTAGCAGCTGTGATTCTACTCATGAGACCAAGTAGAGTAAATCTATTCTTTCTTGTACTTAATAGTCCCTCAAATACTTGAATACAAAAACACTCGAAAAACAAGTTTTCATCTCTAAACTAAGCATTGCAGTTCCTTGTCCACCTCCCTTTGGATTTAGTCTAGCTGGTCAAAATATCCTTTAAAATATGGCACTCAGAGGGACAACTAGTTGGTGTAGTAGATAACCAGCCCTTTAGTCAGGAGGACCTGAGTTCAAATCTGGCCTTAACATTTTCTGGCCTGTTAAGTCACTTAACTCCAATTGCCTCAGCAAAAATAAAATTAAAACAACAACAACAAAAAAAAATGGCATTCAGAAATGAACAATGCTTTTTGATCATGTCTCCATCTCTTGACATTGGACTCCTATTAATGTGGCCTAAATTACATGAGCTTTCTGGCTGCCGCATCACACTTAGTCTAAATTTCACCATGAGCCCCAGTTTGTTTTTTACATGAGCTGATTATCTAGCAATCTTCCCTAACTTCTGTACTTGTACAGCTGATTTTTTGAAGTTGTGTAAGACTTTATATTATCAAGGCTAATTTTTCATCTGTCTAGAAGATAAATTTGTGGAGAATATCTGTTAGATTGAGATTCCATTGTCTTATATCCCTCTGCATCATAAGAGAAAATGATAGAGAATCAAAACCCTGATTTTCTGACTTCCAGTTCAAATCTCCAGCCTCAGGGGAAAGCCACAGCAGAGAGGAAGCCTGGCATTCTTTAAACAGCCCGTCAGAGGTAATATGGTAGCTGGTCCAGAAAGAACAAAGGGGCCTGGAAGATCTGACACTATCTCCTTGATTTGATGAACCATCCTCACCTGGCTGACTGGCAAGGAATAATCCTGTCTAAGCACTGGTTTATTCCTATCCTTATGGCTCTAATTAGGGTATTCCAGCCCTCATTCTCCACCCAGATTCTGCCTATCCTTCAAGACTCAGATCAAGGCTCATCTCTTCTGTGAAGCTTTATCCAACAGCTCCACCCTATGTAATTAGCTCCCCCTCCCATCTTGGGCCCCTGGGTCACTTACATTCTGTATATCCTACTACGCAGCATTTCATTACATACAACTTAGTTTTATGAGCCATGCTTCACGATTTTTGTTTCTTTGAAATGGATCACCCTATCATACCCTAGCCAGATCCCAGGACTGATCCCAGATACTGAGTAGCTCAGAAATTCTGGCCTGCTCTAGTTTCTCCTCCCTGAAGCAGCTCAAACTCCTGAGTTCAAGCAATCCACCAGTCAGGAACAGATCGAAGATATGCCAGAGGATGCCTGGATCTTGGTCTCACTTCTTCCTATGGTGAATGCATCTGACACATGGAACAGTAGAAAAAGTCACAAAACCCAGGTTAAAATCCTACCTCTGTTCTGACTACCTGAGATAATTGAGACAAGTCATCATCTCTCTTCAGGCATCAACTACTTCAATTCTAAGTAAAGAAGCTGAACTCTATGATTTCTAAAGAGCCTTTCCAGCTTATAATTTTAAGTCTCTTTAAACTGTTTTTTTTCTCCTAGCCTTAATTTCCTCCTCTGTAAAATTAGGATAATAAAGTTAGCAGATTTGCTATGCAAAAAGAATTTGGCAAATCTTAAGTCTTTGTGTAAAATCATTTCAAGGATCTTCACAAAGTATGACCCTAGCCTACATTGCCAATCTTTTCGCCTTAATGTCTCTCCCACATGGGACATCTATTTTGATATCCTAGGCTTCAATACTAGCATAAGCCAGGCCTATACCCCACATTCTTCCCCTAGGGTCAAAAACAAAATGCCATCATTCACCACATAACACTTAGTTCTCCTATTTTTCTGTTTTTGCTACTGCTGCGTTCTGGCCCTGAATGCCCTCCATTTCTCAATCTAAGAAGTGTCCCCTTTTCCTTGAAGCTTATAATCAAACTTATTGCATCTTCCATTTTATATGCAGGAAAAAAAAGCACATATGTGCCCTAGGATAAGGAATGAAAAATCATGCACCTTGTCTATTATCTCAGTAATTATGTGACCACAGGAATGTCATTTCATCTCCTTAGTTTCCTAATCTGTAAAAGGGATATCCCTGATCCACCTAACTCACAGAATTGTTATAAGGTATTTTACAGACCTGAAAGAAAAACAGATATACAGTCCATTACTGTTTCTGTCCAGAGGCTTTGTGTTTACTGTTACACAATTCCCTAATGAAATATCAACACATCAAGCCATGAAGAACAACATTTTCAGGCAATAAACAAATTTTTTTTAAGTCATATGAGAGATGCCCCTCATTATGCCTCTCTATCATCAAAAAAAAAAGATGTTTAAACCTCAAGCAGCTGCCAGTCTTGTTTATCTCTAGTTATATGACTATACAAAATCTGGCCTTTGGTTAGTTTTATATTCATAATGTTGTGTAATACCTATCATGTTTCTCCAAAAACTGTCTCCTAAGACCAACCCTCTTATTTGTACTTTTAGGTCCATCCCCTCTTTTCTATTTTCAATTTCTCCATAACCAATAGCTCTTGCCCTACTGCCTAAAAGTACGGTTGAGTTTATCTCAGCTTTAAAAATACCTTTGCCTACTTGTACGAACTGATACAAAGTGAGCTGAGTAGAACCAGGACAGCAATGTATACAATTGCAACAATAATGTAAAGACAAACAACTTGAAAAGACTTAGGATATATAACTAAACCCAATTCCAGAGGACTCGTGATGAAATGTGCTACCCACTCCCTATTAGAGGAGATGGACTCAGAATGCAGAATGAGGTCTACCTGGGGTCGGAACATGGCCAATGTAGGAATGTGTTTTGCTCAACTATAAATGTCTTATAACGTGTTTATTTGACTTGTTTTCTTAAAGGAAGTGGGAAGAGCAGATGTTGTGGGAGGAAGAGAATACAGATCTGAAAATAAAATTCAATACTGAAAATAAACTAAAGGAAAATATTAGCCTCTCAAACTATCAGTCTCTAGCTCTTCTCCCTCTTTTCACTGAAAGTCCTATAAAGAATGAACTACATTGGCTGTCTTCAGTTCCTTCTCCCCCATTCATTTCTCAAACCCATGCAATCTGGCTTCTGATGACAACTTGTGACAATAATTATCCTTTTCTATTCTCAAGGTTTTTACACTGTTAAATCTGATGGCCTTTCTTCAGGCCTCACCCCAATCTAATCTTGTGGTTGTTTCTGACACTGTCAGACCAACATCTCTTCCTGGATGTTTTCTTGCCTTCACTCCCTCTTCACCCAAACCCCAGTGGTACCCAGCCACCCTAATCCTTCTCTCCTTGAATAACACATTCTCCTTTGCTTTCCCTCCCATCTGCCTGACCTCTTCCTCCTCTCTCCTGTAATAGGTTCAGCAGTTATCAATCTGAATAAAAGCATTCCTTGGAGGCTTGTTCCTTCCTTTCCACTCTGTCTACTGATAATAGCAGAACTCATGGTCTCAGTCATCACTGGTAGTGCAGAGGACTCCTAGATCTTTTATCAGGTCCTAACTACTTCCAATTCTATTCCAAAGTTAAAAAGTGACCAATGGAAATATCTACCTGAATAGATGCCCTCCAGGCAGTTTCAAATTCAACAAGTCCAACCTCCACCCTTCAAAAAAACCCCAAGCCTTCCTTTTCCTAATTTCCCTATTTTTGTTGAAAGTACCACCATCCATTTCTCTCTCTACCCCACCCCCTTGTTGATTCCTTCTTGAAATTCACACACTCCTCTTTCTCTCTCTGTCTCTGCCTCTCTCTCTGTCTGTCTCTATCTCCCTGTCTGTCTCTCTCTGTTCAGGGTTCACTTGTCTGTGTACATGTCATCCCCCCATGAATATAACATAAGTTCTTTGAGGATAAGAACCCATTCATTTTTGTCTTTGTATCTCTTAAGCCTTGTACATATTAGGTGCTTAATGGATGTTCCTAAAACTGAATAGAAACAGAGTTTATGTTTCTAGGCCATAGATCATGTCTTCCCTTGTAATACCACAGAGATAGCTGGTCACAGAATTTCAGAGCTATAAGAGACCTTGGGGATCAATCATAAATTTAACTTTAATATAATGGAGGAGGAATCTGAGGCCTAAGGTTCATGAAGGCTGGCAATGTTGGTGATGTCCAACCTGTGTCATTAGATGCTTTAATCATGCACTTTCCCCTCTGCCCTCCCCCCCATAATTCTGAGGTGAGGTATTAGTAGCGTGGCAGGAAGAACAGCGGAGTGGTGCTGGCACATTCTTTCACATTTAGAACCAACAAGAATGGTTATGATGTAAAGGTGCAGGCTGCAGACTCACCCATCTATGATCAGCTGGTCATAGGGGGCTGGCTTGTCGCACACAGGACACATCCAGGTAGGTTTCTTCTCATTCATCTGGAGGTAGAATACTGCATCGAAGCACTGCAGGTGGGCACAGGTCTCAGCCCGGCAAGGCATGGAGAGTCGCATTTTTACTAGCTAGAGAGCAGATCAGGAGATGCCCCAAAGGAGGAAGCAGTTAGGGTAGAGCTAACCTGGCTAGCAGCCTCCCTTTTCCAGCACAGAGGAGGTAAAGAGCCTCCAGCGCACCATTCAAAGAGGGCCCTCCCTCTTCCCCAATTATTCCAATCCTCTAAACCAGTCTTACACTGGACTGTGTGAATTTATTCTTAGCTGACTCCTATGCAGTCTCTCTCCCCATATACAGCTACACTATCAGCTCTCTGAAGACAGGGTCCAGGTCTTCCTCTATAGTCCCTAGAGTGTCTCACACTTGATCCATTCCAATGGGTGAGTCCAATGACCAAGGATGAGGAGAGTGGCACTGAGCCTATGAGACAAGCCCAGCAATGGCTGCTAGGGATTTACCTGCCTTTCCCAAAAGAAGACAAGCTACAAGCTAAGGAAAGGCCAAAGACTAAGAAACTGTCCTTTCCTTGCTTCATTTGGGATAGGAAATTTGGACCTCCCAGCCAAGAGCAACACAAGAGTTTGCTCTGACTTACCGGACAGATGAGAGATACTCGGACACCTGTGGTGGCAATTTCGCTGTCAGGATCAAGACGTAACTTCTCTTTGACTGAAGAGACAAAAGACCCACAAAGGTTGAAAGTTCTTTCAAGGACACCTTTCACCCCACTCCTGAAATTGGTGGGGCAGAATGCCGTGTCCTGCTACCTTCATGTGCCCCCTAATAACCAGTCTTGCATATGGAAGATGCAAGCTAAGGAGAATTGTGGCAGCCAGTTTCTCTAGTGTCTGGGAAAATGTAGGCAAAGGAAAAAGGAGAATTTCTTAACCTCTTCCCACTTGTTTGCACTCCAATAGAGTCCTAATTCCTGCCTACCATCTACAGATAAGACACAAGTCCCAAGAAAGAATCATGTCAAAGGGATTCACATTTCTATCTCCAAGTTCAGGACTAGGCTACTGGCCTGCTGTGTACATGAGCCTGATCATAAACTGTAAATGAGAGGGATGGGAAGGAAAAAGAAAGGAGAGAAGGGCTGTTGATAAAGAGAACTACACAGAATCTGTGCTGCCATCAAATGCTAAGCAGTCTGGAATCCAGAATACCTGGTAGGTCAGGTAAGACTCAGGCAAGTCTCAGGATACCTTCTGTCAATCTCTCAAGTTGTACTCGATTTTTACAAGATGCCTAGGAAAGAGCTTGCCCAGGAGACAGCTTAGATTTAACACAAGTGGTAATCTCCAGGCAGAATTAAGCATAAATGAGAATTTTAAAAACTCAATAACAATAGAACACACAAGACACCAAGGCCAGAGTAAATGACATCACCTAGCAAGAGAAAGTGAATGTATGCTTCCCATAGTTTTGATGTCCTATCTTTGTAGAAGATAGGAAGAGAAGCTAGATAATGAAAAGAAAATACCTCAGTCATTTAGAAACTGTGGAATTGTCAAAATCTAATGTCTACCACCTGTAAACTTAGGATGAAAAGAAAATAATTTTTCAGAAGCACTCTTGTAAACAACATATTGTAGGATTCTGCCTTTTGATCCAGTTTGCTATCCGCTTCTGTTTTATGGGAGAGTTCATTCCATTCACATTCACAGTTAAAATTACTAACTGTATTTCCTGCCATCTTATTTTTAGAAGCACTCTTAAAATACTTTTCTTATGTGTGGCAACAAGACATTTAATACATATGTGAAGTGAAGAGAATTAAAGCAATTGCTGAAATTAAGCAAAAAAAAAAAAAAATTAAAATCATAAAAGTATCCAAATGGTTCAACTAAGTGGTCTGAATTATATATTTAAACAGAAACATACATTAAAAATTTTCCTGAAGAAAGACTTCAGTAGGAAAGAAACTCAACAGTCTACTCTGTATTCTCTCCTAATGTTGCTTTTAATAGTGAATGTGTCTATTTCTTCTAATACTGATCTCTTCACTTTGTAACACACTGCAAGTCTTTTCACATTTCATTTCTCATATCTATCAATTTTAACAATCAATAACATGATGTTACACTGATAACAATTTGTTCAGACATTCAACTGTTGGACAGATAGGTTTATAGTATTTTGCCATTATGTAGGAAAGCAGTTATGAATATTTTTGTGGATAGTTCTCCCCCAGCCCCCTTTTAATAACCTCTTTAGGATATGACAGCAAGACTGAATTGAAGGTTATAATTAATTTTCTAATTCATTGTGTAATTCCAGATTGGCGTGCATTTCAAAATCATTTTATTTTATATTTCTCTATGTAACTTTTCAATACCTGTAATTTTTGTTTTCTCTATCAAAAACTATATCTGTTGGGAAATAAGCTAGCTTACAAACTTAGCAATTCTTTATATAAATTCTGTATATTTCTGGAGACAATTTAAAATCTAGGTTACAATTCATTCACTATTAAGCTTCTACTATGTGCAACCCACTGTATTTCATGTTAAGGAGCTACATAAACAAGACACTGTAAGTTTCTTAAGGTCAGGGACAATAAGGAAGGGATCCAATTATGCTTCTGACACTTTTACCTCAGAAAAGTCCACTGAGTTTTGGGAACTAATTACTCAGTATTCTCTAAGAGCTGAATGATCACTAGCTTCGCCACTGGTTTTTTTTTTTTTTTTTTTTTTTTTTTTGACACTTCTTAAGGAAGAGCATGAGAGATGACTTGGGAGAAATTCTGATAGAAGGATTAAGGAGAAAATTAATTAAGGAGAAAAGACTGAGGTCTCAAAGTCTTTGATCACAGAAGGAGTCAATGGTAAATGATAAAAGAGAGCCAAAGTTTGTCAGAGCACACTATATAAATGCTTGTGACCGTTAATTAAAAAAAAAAATTATTCAAAGCATAAGATGCAAACACTAAGATAACTAATTACCTTTATTTTATAATTCACAGACTTAGATGCTAAATTATATTTTAATAATAAACACATCACCAATTTCTACATCCTGGCACTTCAGCACTATGCAGCAAGAGTTGGAATCCTAAGTTCAAACCTGGTTTCCTCACAAACAAAACCTACAAAAGGTACCCTGAGAGGCTATCCATTAGAGGGCAGCTTGGGATCATGACCTTTTCCAATTGCAACATTCCAGTGCTCAGTGGGGGCCCCTTTTTGCATAATTTGCAGAAACCATAGCAAGGTCAAAGAAACCTTGTAAGCCACTGGGCTGAAATGTACCTCCAAGCCTCAATTATGTAGACTACTTCTCCCTACATCATCTTATTGGATCTTTACAACCACCAGGGTGAGGTGGGAGATACAAATATTATTATTCCCAATTTAGAGATGTGGATGAGTGCTGAGCCTACAGGGAGAAATACCTAAATTCAAATCCTGAAGCATTTGGCAGTTTATGACCTGAGGCAAATTACTGATCTTCTTAGGATCATCTGTAAAATGGAGATAATAACAGCCCCTACCTCAAAGGGAACATCTGTAAGGGTGTTATATAAGAACTTGCAAGTTATCTTTCTTCTTATTGTTGTTTCACAGAATCAAGGTCTTCTGACTCCAAAGTCAATGTTCTTTGCATCATACCATCCTGGTAGAGAAGGGGAATGCCATACCATTTTATGCTGTCCCCACGACTAGGAAATTAATTACATAAACATAATTATAGAGGGGAAAGCTAAGTTCTGAGACTCCTGAGAGAAAATTCCTTATAAAAAAGACTGACAAAAAAAGATGAATCTGAAGTAGAGAAGATTTAGTCAAGAAATGCACGCTATCTGAAGGGTTACAATATGAAAGAAGGAATATCTCAGAGGGTGGAATGAGGATCAGTGGGAAAGAAATGAGTCCACATTTGCCTTTCTAGTTATGAGTGGAACAGATTAAGTATATCACACAGAGAAGCAAACGAGCATAGTAGTTTTAATTAAATAAATCCAGAGATGTTAACTACTGAGGTAAGAGTTCACTATGTGACAAAAACTTTTAGAAAAACTGGACAATAATTATTAGAAAAACTGGAGAGCAGCCTGGTAGGAAGTAGGTATAGACTCAACATTTCATGAGATTTACCAAGACATGATCAAAATGGAAATATAACTTGGACATAAAGACATCACAAATCAATTAGAAGAGTAAGAAAATAAGGAAGAATTTATCTGTCAGAACTCATTGGGGAAGAGTTAACAAAATAAGAGAAAGAAAGGATTACAGAAGATAAAATGATAATTTACACAAAATCTAAGTTTTTGCAAAAGCAAAACCAATTAGAAATTAGTAATTTTTAATTAGAAAATTAGAAAACAAAGAGGTGAATGGAGGTAGAGAAATCTTTGCATAAATTTCTCCGATAAAAGTCTAATTTCTAAGCTATATATGGAACCAAGGGGGAGAAGAGGGAATAAGGGAAAAGGGAGAGAAAGTGAATATGAGGGGGAGAAAAAAAAATTTTTTTTTCCACTTAAAAGTGTCTCTGTACAAGGAATTTTCTAACGATCAAAGTTGTCCAACAAAGACTGTGTTTGATGAATAATGAATACCTTTGTAACTGTTTACCTGTTAAGAATACTACAATCGAGTTTCCTGTACTGGATAAAGTGAGCTCTATAAAGTTCTTCCTAGTTTTTATTTTTCTCTAAATATTTGTTAGGCTTTAGCCAGGAGCCCACCTTACTGTAGCCAGACCCAGGCTGGGTCTCTGGGAAAATTATTCTTTCTGCTTTTCTCCTCCTGCCTTCCTCAGATACTTAAATGTTCTCAACTATTTTAATTGTGTCTATTCCCCTGGCAAAACCTGTTCTTAGGAAGGACTGATATTTAAGTCAAGTCTTGTTAAATTATTGTCGAATATCTGCATTTTCAGGATATTTCATTGTGGGATAAAAGGTTCTCTAGAAATTAAAAGAATGGTAAGTAATGAGGATATAGATGAGGGAAGTATTTTGGAAGGAGTACCCTTTTCTAAGTGACCTTAAACCCACCCAATGTAAGACTGTGGCTGAAGACAAAAAAAGATGTGTCATGGGCTTTAGAGTTAGAAATAATGCTAGGGATCATCTAGTCCAGTCCCCTCATTTGTAGAGATAAGAAAATTGTGACCACTGTAACTGTCCAGAGAATTCCTGTTATACCAAAGGAAAAAACCCCAAAACTCTGATTTCAAGTGTGGAACAATACTGGAATTTAGGCATAGGAATCTGATTAGATCTATGGAAGGAAGTTAATTAGACTGGCCTGGCTACAGGTTTAGGAAAAACTATACTGATCCAGAGCCCTATACTCCTTCAGTCCATTAAGGAACATAGCATGTGCTGTGAACTATTACAGCTTTTTAAGTCTTAACCTACTTGATAACAGTTAGCATACTACAACTTAAGATGCAGTGCCAAGTTCCCAAGGAGGACCTTCCTAATTCAGACATTCCCAAGATTTGGAGCTCTCTCACTTTATATGGTTATGGAAATGGAGGCCTAGGAGGTGAGGTAAATCCCCCAAGTCACAGAGGTAGTAACAGGAGAGGTGGAGTTCAGAGCCCTTACTCCAAAGTATAGAAGCTAAGTCCTCAGTTCACTTGTCACTACAGTAGATGGACACTGCCCATCCCACCTTCTGTCCCCAGAACAGCCTAAGACTCATCTCTTGGCCAATCCTTATAGGACAGAACGAGTCTGATTTGGGTGGTGCCCAGTTTCCTTTCTTTGATGCTAACAAGGTGGTATGGAGAAAAGCGGGATTTGTCCCACGTACGAGCTGATGGAGAGAATACGTTAATGCTGGGGAAGATTTTGAAGATTATCTTGTCTCAACTCTTCATGCTGAAAATGAAGGCAGAGAAGAGATGGAGGGACTTGTGCAAGATTCATCAGTTAGTGGTAGAGCTAGAACTCCAAGGTTATTATTATTAAGCAGCTCTTAAGTCAGCAATCCTCCCCCCTATACATCATGCTGCCTCCTGTTCTCAAAGGCCTTTTCGCCTTTCCCCAAACTCTACATCTGCTGGAGCAAGCAGTCTGTGCCATCTGCCTGTTGCTTGGGGCCAGCAGAATGAAGATAATGTATTTTCCCTCACAGACCTTTTTTAAAATTTGACATTAATTGCAAAGGCCCCACCAAACCTGTGACTACTATACTCAGGATGAAAAACTCAGTGCCAGAGTCACTACAACAAGGGCTTGTGGGAGCAAGTCTTGAGATTGTACCAGGAGAAAGAAATGATCAATACTCAGGGAAGGGCAAAAGGAAAGAGACAAATGTGAGCATCACTGCCATCTCTAAAACCTGAATCTTTAGAAGGTTGGGCTGACAACTTACTTTTAGGTATGGTGTTCTAAATGAGTGTAGTTTAGGTTAGGAGACCACCCTGTGGATAGCAGACACCGACCCTGCATTCAGGGAGGTCTCTTAGTTTCTGTATCTGTAAAAAAACAAAAAGCCACAAGGTGTCCTAGAGGAGTGCTGGCCCTGCCATCAGGAGGCCTTCATTTTAAACCTGGCTCAAGACTACTTGAATGACCTCCAGCAATTTGCTTTACCTCAATTTCTTCAGTTATAAAAGGTTGGAGTTGATTAAGTAACTCCTAACATCCCTTCCAGCTTTAAAACCCTCTGATGCATGATTTTGTATCAATTGAGTGAACTGAATTGCTGGGGCCAGTTCTAAGTTTCTATTTCAAGTTTTAATTTTACTTTTCTGATAAGTTTCCAGAAAGTTCTGAAAAATGGCAGCTTCCTTGGAAGCAACTTTCATTTGGATATACACATTCTGACATGTTTGTTTACTATAGGACATATTCCTTTATAGACATATATTGCCAAATTTTAGATGTTATGATTAATTTAGTACAAACCCTTTATTTCAATGAAGAAATTGAAGTTGAGCAGAAGGACTTATCCAAAGTCACCCAGCTGGTTAGTATCATAGTGACTAAGACTTGTGGGGTGCCCTCTCTCTAAGGAGCTTGGGCTTTTTCACAAATTAAGTCAATCTTCCATAACTAGGAAATGATGTGGAAGGGAAGGGGAGGGCCACTCTGAGTTATGTAAAATGTTAGCAAAGAGATAGATGTTTTATTAGTTTGTGGTACATATATTAAATTACACGGATGCCAGGAGAGGCCCTTAGGATTTGCTTTAATGAAAAATTATGTGTAACTCGCATACGCTTTACAAATGGATGCTGTTAATTTACCTTTAACAGCTTTATTTTCCTCTTTAGAAAAGAATTGTTGTTCAGTCGTTTTTCAGTCATGTCTGACTCTTCATGACCACATTTGGGATTTTCCTGGCAAAGATACTTGGGATACATGGGAAATTCGCCACTTCCTTCTCCAGCTCATTTTATAGAAGAGGAAACTGAGGCAAACAGGGTGAAGTGATTTGTTCAGGGTCATTCAACTA
Organism: Myrmecobius fasciatus; assembly: GCA_023553655.1. Taxonomy (NCBI): domain Eukaryota; kingdom Metazoa; phylum Chordata; class Mammalia; order Dasyuromorphia; family Myrmecobiidae; genus Myrmecobius; species Myrmecobius fasciatus. Next base: position 19,207 of record JAJPUD010014105.1, read on the forward strand.
GTATCTAAGGCCAGATTTGAACTCAGAAAGATGAGTCTTGACTCCAGGCCTAGCACTTCACCCATTGTGCCCCCTAGTTGTGCTTTAGGAAGGATAGTCCCTATGAAATTTTATTTACAATGTCCTCAAAAATCGTGAGTCTTATCTCTTATTGTACAAAATAAAACTTCAATTTCATCCTGTTCAAATGATCACAACTTCATAGTCTCAATGTGATTTAAAAAAAACAAAAAAAGCTCAGAAATAATCTAAACCTCCCAGAATTCCAAAGTAACAAATTTTCAGTTTCCTTCTAACAGTTCTACTCGGTCAATTAAAGGGATTTCCAAAGAAATCCTCATGAAAACTGAAGGTGAGAATTATTCCTTTAATTTTAAAGTCACCAAATCAAGAACCCTATTTGCATGGTCCTTCATTTTGTTCACATACTTAAAACTCAAAAAGGAATTCTAAATAGAGGTCAGCAAGTGTTCTGTTACTACTTGGTTCATTCCATCAATAAAAGATTCACAAGAAGAAATGTTTGTTTCTGATGGCTACAGTAAACTAATGGGAAAAAGGACTGTAAAGGAGGAGGTAAGGACCTTAAGAGATTAAACAGTCCAACCCCCTTCTTCTACAAATCAGAAAACTTGAGACCCAAAGAAGGGAAAGTTTTACCCAACACCTCCAGAGCCAGGCCTAGAATTGACGTTTCTTGCAGCTGCTTCTGCTGTGTCACAGGCACAATCCTACCAGCAATACGACTGACTCTGAATGTATCCACACCCCAAAGCTCCCAAGGTGGGAGACCAAATGCCAGTACAGGGGAGCCATGTAATGATGCATATAATATCAGACTTCTCATTCATTTCCCAGTCAGGAATAAGCCCAACTACTTACCAAGTGCTTTGCAGAGCTCTGGATGTTTGATTCCAATAGTTTTCAACCTCTGCAGCAGTTCTGATGAGGTCAGTTGCCGTACTAAGTATAAACCCACTGAGTAGCTCTGGAAAGAGGGACAAGGAGTTGATAAATAGAATAAGGGAGTCTTAGGCAAGCCAACTTTGTCCCTGGTCATATCACTCACCTTTCCATAATTCCCCCAGGTGACAGTGATTCGGTTTGTTGCTGAAGATAAGTACATGAGGTGTGTGAGATTAATGGGACGACAGGGCCGTTTTGGCTCCACTCCAGGTTTATTTGATGGATAGTAGCCCTGAAATCAGAATTTTTTCTTTATTTTCCCCAGGAGAAGGAAGGGAATGTCATTAATTTTTTTTTAAAAAAATTCAAACCATCACCCAGTTGAGAATATTTTATGAATTTTAAATATTCAATCTACTGCAATCCTCCCCCTCCCTTCAAGCCCATCTCCATTAACAATCTTTCCCAGCAGGAAGCCTGACTCTTTAGCAAATACCCAACTAACAGAGTGATACTATGAGGCTAGTATGACTTACCGGGACTGAGCAATAGCTATGGTTGACTTTCACGGCAATATTAGGAGGGTACTGATCCTCCTGGGGACAGCTAGTGTCTGTGTAACAGATTCTGTAACAGAAGGAAGGACTGTGTGATGCTTCACTCCCCCACAGATACCCTCCCACTCTTACTGAGACTCCAGTTCCGTTCTGAGATCAGAATTCAAAACATACTACCCCCTCCCCACTTCTCAAGGCCTTCATCTACCCCTGAAATCCAGGCTTAGGCAAACCTAGCTATTCTGAGCTGTCAATACTGTATTGTTAGGAGGCGAGATGCAGACACACTGCAGATACAGCTTTTTCTCCTGAACTGTTTTAGCAGCTAGGGTCACTGCAAAGTTCTGTCTGAATTTCCCCAAGAGTCTCTTCTTGTATGCCTTCTGGACTTTAACAGATCCACTTAACTCACTTACCTTAGTACCACTTGAACTGATTTCACTCCAGGCTGCAACTCCCTAGCAAAATAAATTCAATGAAAAAGAAAGAAGCTAATAAGGTAAAGAATATTCCAGGATGTCAATACTATATCCAACAATGACAAGATTCTTATTTTATTTTGTAATCTAGGTAGTAGCCTTCTTCCAAAGGGATGCAAAATCTTTAGCCAAACTAATAAACTCTTATAATATCATAATGCCAAAATCCATCCATGAAGATGTAAACATTAAACAGTTATAAATAAACTCACATATGGAGTTTTATTGAGGAGCATTCTTCTCTATCCCCACTGGGTCTGAAAACACCAGTGGAACCACAGAAAAACAGCATACTGCCTTTTCCCAACTAACCTGTCATGGCCATTTTAAAAATAAAAAAACTGAAGCACAAACTGGCAAAGCAGTGTGCCAGCAGATAATGGCACAATGGTAGTTCTATACTCCAAGGTCTCTCCTGCCTAATTCCTCCTCTAGGACAGGGGCTCCAAAGAGTAACAGCATCTACTTTTCCGTTCCCTAAATGAGACAGGGAATTGCCTACAGGAAGGAAGCTCAGAGTCAGCATCCCATCCTTCATTCAACGGTCAAATGTATAGAACTCTTTTAATGACTGGCTTTCACACAGACCTTCCTATGTACTATAACCAGATCTATTCTACCCAATCTCCAAGTATTTAAGAAACATCTGCTGAATGCCAGACCTTGGGCTACAAATACAAGATAAGACAGCCTCTGCCTTCAAGGAGTTTACAATCTATTGGGGAGAAACAAACACACAAAAAGGGAAAACCTGTACAAAGTATTTTTTAGAAAGTGGGGTGGGGTGGAGCATGTCTAACTAGAAGGACAGTTTATTTACACAAAGAGTTCTAAGGGAGGGTAATGAAAGGATAGAGAAGAGTAGGGCAGGGACAGTGAAGGGATAGAGCTGACATAGATGGGTGTGAGGGAAGAGAGATTGGTAGTCACAAAGGCAAACTTCAGTCTTGAGTGCCCATGGCTTTGAATCACAGGGATTCTAAGTACAGACAATAGATTGTCATGCCTTTCATAGCAACAATAGAAACTTGGATTTGATTATCAATCCCTGGGAAGAAGTAAAAAGGTGAGATAAATCAGCCTCAAAGATTAGGAGCTGGGGAACCTAAGTCTGCAGAAATCCAAATTCCATATATTCCTTTCCTTGATTTTGTAATCCCTGATCACTGGGTGTCCCTTAACACAAAATGTACTAAGCATCTGGCCAATTTGTTTTTCTGCCTCCTTCTTGGCAGTATTTCCAACCTTCCGAAAAAAATTCTCAAAAATACTCAAGGTACAGCATTCTGAGAAGATACTGGTTATCTGGTCAGGTACAGCTCAGTCTCTGGGGGGCCTTCCAACTCTAAGATGCTGTGAGCCTCCCCCAAACAGTTAGCCTATGACCAGGGGAGAGCTATGTGGTATGGCAAACAACCAGACAACTAGGACAAATAGTTTTGTTACATAATGCTCTCCCCCTCCCCTTCTTTAAAGGGACTCTTAAAAAAAAAAAATCTAAAATTTGATTAGAGTGCTTTTAAAATCTATTCTAGTTCTAACATTCTTATCTGGGTCTTCCTGCAGTCACTTTTTGGCCATTTCAACCTTTGCTGTTTTTTGTTCTTTTTTTAATGTAGTACCAGAGGTAGGAACAGAGAAAAAATTAAGCCAGGCCCATTGTAAAATAAGTAGTTTTTAGGATGGCTTGATGAGGAAAGAATTTGGATTCAATAAAGGAACCAGCTAAATCTGTCCCCAAAAGCTATCCTGACCAACATAAGGCAAGCAGGATGATCTCCTAAATCTGGCTCCAGTTCCTACAACAGAGGACAGTGGCCAGGACACTGATCTGATACAGATAATACCATGCCTCCCAGGGAAGGTAGCCAGATCATTTAGAGAAGTCCTGGAGAAAAAGCTATATACCTACAATGCAGGCGCTGGTATCCAAGAAAAATAAATAAAAAAATAAATAAAGCAGCCATTTCAGCTTTTCTTCAAAAATATCAGTGCTCTAAAAATCAGAGTCTAGAGTCCAGGCCATATTTTAGTAAAGACAAAACATGCAGAAGGGTGATAGTTATTAGAATGTACTGTGAGGAGTATGTTCCTCTGGGTGTTGGGGAAAATGGTCTGTACTTCTATTTTTGGTATATCTTGTCAGTAAATATACCTTTGCTGAGAAAGAGAGAGAGAGAGAGAGAGAGAGAGAGAGAGAGAGAGAGAGGAGAGAGGGGAGAGGGGAGAGGGGAGAGGGGAGAGAGAGAGAGAAAGAGAGAGAGAGAGAACACACAGATTTAGGCTTAGGACTCTGTTCAAAAGTATTGGGGCTTTCTGGTAACAAATTTTCCTGGGAATGGGCCTTAAGAGAGTTAATTATTCTGAACTTTACAGCCATGTAGCTGCTCTCTTGTCCCTCAAATACACCCAAGCTCTTTAGTCACTAGATCACAAGAGGAATCAAGTTGTAGTGTAAAGATTGTGGGATTTTTAATCAGAAAACCTAGATTAAAATCCCAGCTCTGCTATGGCACCAATAGGATTTTAACAAAGAACTTTCCTCCTCTGTGGATCTGAGTTTACACTTTTATAGGATAAAGAGATTGAACTAGGTATGCCTAAGGTACTTTCAGGTTAAACTCTACGATTCTACTAATAACAATTAGTTCTCATAAAAAGACCACCCTGTAATAAGCATTTGTAGTCTAAAGGGAGAAGTGCTGAATTGTGGCTCTGATGCTTACTAGCTTTGTGACTGGACAAGTAATTTTACCACTGAGTTTTTTCTTTCTTCCCCAATGATATTTGTATTACTGACTTCATAGGTGTAAGGTGCTTTATAAGGTTAAAGTCATAAAAATGTCAGTTGTTATTCTTAACTTTTCAAAAAGGGACCTGCAGGTCAGCAATACACAGGGCAAAGAGCACTAGACTTCATTTGAAACCCTGGCCCTGCTACTTACCATCTTGTCAGAAACTTCTCACCTTTTCTGGGCCTCAGTTTTTTTCAGTATCATACTGTGTGGAGTAGGGGACAGATTAGACTATATTAATTCTGAGATCCCTTCCAGCTTCATAAACCTGTGAGTTCTCCCTTTTCCAAAATCAATTTCAGAACTTTACAGTTATGGAATGGGACAGAAGTATTCCAGTAAGTTCCTCTGGAACTCTGGGTCATATTTAATAGCATCTGAAGATCACCATCTTATATGTAGGACAGAAGACAACATAGAACAGTCTGGTTTTCTCTAGCTTACTTCTCTTGGTGCTATGGAGTTAAATGACTCCATTTAAATGGAGTTAAAATAAGTCAGGAAGAGAACCCTAAATGTAGCCAGGAAAGTGATGAATAAGGTAAATGTACCTGGAGTTTCTGATCAGTTCCACTTGTCTCGGCGTCAATGCAAAAATGCATGGGCTCTCCTGCAGCTTCTCACTATTCTGTGGGACTGAAGACAGAGGAAGAGGTTTTATTTTTCAACACCAAGCAGGTTGATAAGCAAGTTTCTGTGGAAAAAACTTGGAGATCCTGAAAGAGGAAACAGACTAGGTGGTGTCCTAGGGAATTAGATGGAGAAGAATCTCAGGATTAACAGGAAAGAAATCAAGGGGGAGAGAAATCCCAACACTTTCTTACGGCAAACCAGATACATGATGAATACAGTTATTAACCAATGGGTAATTATTCCATAGGCAGAAATCTGGTGTGCTCAAAAAGGAACTGCTTGCCTTGCTGATTTCCACTCCAGTCAGACCGAAGCCTCAAAGCCATCTTCAATTCTACAAGTCACATTTTAAGGACTGTGACAAATTGCATCGAATGCAGAGAAAGGAGATCAGGAGGCGGAGGCAGCCTTGGGATGTTCTACAGGAGGATCAGCGAAAGAAGACAGAGACTTGGAGGAGGTTCTGAGTACGGCCACAAAGAAGAGCAGCCCCTGCCTGTCCCTGCACAGCACACCTCAGGTGGCTGCTACTCTGCCTGCCTACCAACGGAGAGCGCCAAAATGGAAGACTCAGAGATTTCAGATCAACTTAGAGAACCTTCCTAACAACAAGCACTGACAACAGAATGGGCTGCCTCAGGAGGTAAGAGAGGTCAAGCAGAGGCTAGATGACTAAACTCTGTGGACTGTGATATAGGGCCTCTTGCTGCAGGGGTCAGACAGTATGACTACTGACATTGTCTCAACCTCCTCATTTTGCCAATGGACCCACACACGTGACTAAGGGATTTTACGCCCTCCAAACTGAGGTTTGGCCATCAGTCAACTGCAAACTCCTGAACTGTTGAGCCATGAGGGAGAAGGAGGGAAAAAAGTCTCTCTGCAGTAACTCAAATTTCCTCATCAAATACCCAGGACTTAAAGCTTGAAGGTATTTTAAAGACCACTTAGTCCAATCCCCTCATTTTATAGATGAGGAAACTGAAGTCAAGAGATGTGACTTCTTCACAGTCACACAACTAGTAAGTAGATAGGGAACTCAGGATCTCTGACTCTAAATTAAACTTTTTTTTTTCACTATTCCATGCTCCAGGCAATAAAAAAACAAAACAAAACCAAAAAACACTGGCCTGGAGTTGGAAAGGAGGAAGAGGGATCCTCAGAGGACCAGGCAATTTGTATGTGGTAGGATATTAGGCAGTCATCTACAATGACAATGAGGGCTTTGATTCTTTCAATCTTCTTTCAGCACTGTAAGACAGAAGCAATTCTTCTCTGGCCAAAACCAGTTCAGTTTCTCCTGCAGATGTTGGTGTCAGGAAGACATGAGGGAAGGAAGAAAGAAGGTAGCGCACATGGAGTTAGGACAAATAATAAGGTAGAAGCCAGAACCAAGTACTGAAAATTGTGACAGTAAGGACCTTCATTTCCTCCTCTGAAAGTTTCTTGCTAACAGCTGAGAATAGAAGGGGTGATAGTTGACATTCACCCATCAGTTAGCAACTGTTTATGAAATTCATATTTTTAAATTCTACAAGGCTATGAATGCAAGGAAGCAACAAGATGGCTGGCTATTCCCACTCAAAAATCAGAATCACTAAGAATCCCTGGAAGTTTACTCCTATGGAACACATCTAAGGAGTCAAAAGCTTGGTCCTAAAGTCCCTGGCTCTTCCTCAAAACAAGACGTCATCAACCTAGCAACTTACAATTGAATGGCCTGAATTTCCTGTAAAATATGACGGCATGAAATCTATTCACAGGATATCAGGATCAAAGAAATATGAAGCCAGAAGAATCCTCAGATATTATGCTGAACAAAAGGTTCTTAACCTTTGTATTATGGACCCTTCTGGCAGTCCAGTGAAGTCTATCAATACATACAGAATTACAAAGGAAACTAATTATATTGAAATGGTTATCAAATGTTTTTTAAATTTTGATTTGTGTATCCAGGTTAAGATCTAAACCAATTTGATTTTTATTATTGACATTATTGTATTATTACTGACATCATTATGTCAATGACATTATTATGATCAATAAAAGTGAAGAGATTATGAAAAGTCACATAGCAAGTCTGGGGCTGATCTCTGAATCTAAAAAAGCTATGAGTCAGTTCTTGCACCTAAACTAGTGACATTTCTACAATATGATGTTGGCGAGAAGTTTCAGAAGCCAGGTTATTTTGTCTTTATCTCCCAACCGCTCCTTTCCCCCTAATCTCATATAGATACTGTTCCACATTGGAGTCCCAAACATCTTTGAGGAAAGTTATCTATCTGCATGTCCCTAAAGCTTTAAGGTTTTTTTTTTGTTTTTTTAAATATTCAATAGTACTGTATTTTCCCGAATACATGTAGTTATCACCATTCACTTTTATAAGACTCTGTATTCCAAAACTTTCTTTCTGTCCTTTATCTTCCCCCTCCCCAAGAAAGCAAGTAATTGGTATAGGTTAAATATGTACAATTCTTTTAAACATATTTCCATATTTGTCATGATGTACAATAAAAATCAGTCCAAAAGGGAAAAAATCATAAGAAAGAAAAAAACAAGCAAACAAAAAGAAAAGGTTTTATAACAGTTTTGGGCACAGCTTAAAATTGCTTTCCAGAATGGCTGGATCATTTCACAACTCCACCAACTACATTAGTGTTCCAGTTTTCCCACATCCCCTCCAACCTTTATCAATTATCTTTTCCTTTGATTTTAGCCAATCTGAGAAGTGTGCAGTGATACCTCAGAGTTGTGTTAATTTATATTTCTCTAAAAGAGATTTGGAGTCTTTTTTTTTTTTATATGACTATAAATGGCTTTAATTTTTTCATCTGAAAATTATCTGTTCATATCCTTTGACCATATATTAATTGGGAAATGGCTTGTATTCCTATAAATTTGATTTGGTTTTCTATATATTTTAGAAAAGAGGCCTTTATCAGAAACACTGGCTATAAATTTTTTCCCTAAGCTTTCTGCTTTCCTTCTAAACCATAAGAACCTCAAGGGATATTGATAAAGAAATAAAATATGGGGCTTACAGGTAGTTATAATTTCCTTTACCAATATTCCTTAAGCATACAGGTTATGCCGCTGCCATCTAGTGATCAAATCAATGGAGACTTGTTTTTTGAATCTAGTGTTTGATAAAATGCATTACCAGAGTGCCCAACAAGGTATACAGAAGAAAAGAAATCTAGGATGAATTCTTAATTTTGCAAATATATTAACTTTTTTTTTTAAAAAGTATTTCCTAAAATGTACCCCCTCTTCATTTTATTTGTTATAAGATAGCAAGAAGAGAATATGGATGAAGTAAAAACAAAGGATCAATACTTTTTAAAAAATATGTTTCATTTGGAGCTATGCCCAAAGGGCTATCAAACTGTGCATGCCCTTTGATGCAAAGTTGTCACTACTGTATCCCAAGGAAATCATGAAAGGGAAAAAGATTCACATGTGCAAAATTGCTTGTAGCAGCCCTTTTTATAGTGGCAAGGACCTGGAAATTGAGTGGATGCCATCTTTTGAAGAATGAAGAATGGCTGAATTAAGTTATGGTATTTGAATGTTATGGAATATTATTGTTCTGTAAGAAACAATCAGCAGGATGATTTCAGAAAGGCCTGGAGAGACTTATATGAACTGATGCTAAGTAAAGTGAGTAGAACCAAGAGAACATTGTACACAGCAACAAGAATATGTGATGATCATTTTTGATGAATGTGGGCCAATTCCATAAACCTGTGATGGAGAGAGCCAATCCTTTTGCAAGGATTGAATGCTGAAAACTATCTTTGCATTTATTTTGAAAATAAGCTATTATTTTTAAAAAAAGTAAAAAAAAAAAATGCTTCTAGGAACCTACTCTAATTGAAGATGGAAACAAAGACATAAAGAAATACCCTGATTTATCATATAATTGTCAAAATACGTAGCATAGGCAGTAAGAAAGCATTACTCCAGAATGGAATAGTCAGGGAAAGCTGAATGATGGGACATCAGACCTAAAAAGATGGTTCAGGCTCAGCCTGAATCTAGGATTGGAAAGTATTCTCTCCTTCCCCATCCTCCCTCACCCTCCAAAATCTAGCCTCACCCTGAAAGCATTTCTAGCAGTGAGAATAGGGTGAATATAAAGACACAGGAGAAAAGCTGAGTGACAGTGTCAGATAAGCCTGGAAAGTAGGGTAGAGACTACAGAAGGCCTTAAAACCAGGCTGAAGAGTTTAGGCTTGAACCATTAGAGCTTTGTACTTCTCTAATTATATTTTTACACATCATACCTTGTATCACTTGGCATCGCTCCTATTATAAATTGTAGAGGCTAAGGGCCATCAAGTTATCTTTTCTACAATACCTCATCTGTCTACAACAGGTGCTCAGTATTTGTTGAATGAATAAGATCTTGAACAGGAGCAATTAAAGGCAACTACAGCTACCTACAAACCCTACACTTGATTTCTTTATCAATAATCCCTGAAGATCTTAAGGCTTCACGGATATACAAGTAGTTTCTTTCCTCAAAGATGTTTGGAACTCCAATCTAGAACAGTATCCAAATGAAGTTGGGGGGAAAGGGGCTGACAGGAGATAAAAACAAGTAACTTGGTTTTCTGGAACTTCTCACCAATGTCATATTGTAAGGTCACTGGTTTAGGCGCAAGACCCAATCTCTAACTCTTTTTCAGAAAGATTTGCTGGGTGACTGCTCATACCTCTAAAGTCAGTTGTTATAAAACCAATTTGTTCTAGATCTTAGCAGGGTAAGTTATTTTAAAAGATGACTATCAAACTTCTGTTATCTCCCATTGAGAAGTAACTAAAAGCCAAACTATGACAGGCCAAATCCTGAAGAGCTAGAATACACTGTTTACCAAGCTTTGATGGCTCAGTCCAACAGTGCTAAAAGGAAGTGTGTGTGAGGAAGATATGGGGAAGAGAGGAAAGGAGGTAGTACACACCAGGTCAGGAGAAATGGTAGATAGGACTGAGGGTCAATAGGGTCAGGAATTAGTACAAGAGTCATGTGGGAAGAAATGTAAAGTGGCACTATTTCAATTCATCTAAGTTTTTGCATCACATACAACAAATCTTACTCTTTCCTTCCTTTAATCTCTTCCGAGGAAGGTATCCCTTTTCAGGGGAAAAAAGGTTCAACAAATTTAACTAAAGAAAGAAAACTTTTGACATTATATACAATGTTCCATACTGCATAAGAGAGAGACATGGCTTTGAAGCCAATCTTGGTCCTTAATATTTCAAAACATTAAATTCCTCTTATTCTTTTGTTGTTCTTTGATTAATATTCTTGCACTTACTGCATAAATTTAAGTCCTGCTAGGTTTCTTTAAATCTTCTGATCATTTCTTACAATACAATAAAAATATTGCAACATCTCAACATACCATAATTTGTTCAGCTATTCCCCAACAGATGGGTACCCACTACTTTGCATTTTTTGCTATAATTAAAAAAAGGATTGAAAGATTTTTGATACATACAAGTATTTTTTCTTTTTTATCTCTTGGAGAGGAAGGGACTTTATAGTAGTACCTCTGGGTCAAAGGATATGCACACTTAAATGACTTTTGGGAAATAGTTCCAATGGGCTTTACAAAATAATCATTTTTCAGCTTCTTTAACAAGGTATTAACACATCCATCATTCCAGAATTCCTCTATATTTGCCAATCAGATTCTGGAGTTATTTTAGTTTGCATTTCTCAATGATTTGGAGTATTTTTTCATATGGTTGTTGATAGCACACTAATATTCTATTACAATCAGGTACCACCATTAAAAAAAAAACTATTTCCTATTTTTCTAGTTTTTTTGGGGGGGTTATTTTTCCAGTTTGTTGCTACAAAAAGAGCACTACCAATATTTTGGTGTATGTGGGGATTCTTTTTGTCATTAATTTCTCCGGGAGTGAAAACTCTCGAGTCAAAAGGCACAGCCACTTTAATCATCCTCTTTGTAAAACTCCAAACTTTTCCAAAATGACTGGTTTAATTCATAGCTTCATCAACAAAATATTTAGTGTGCCTATCTTTCTACAATCCCTCCAAAACTGACCACACTGGGGTAATATTTTTAACTGGACCTCGTTATCACCTTAAAACTCAACATAAAAAAGCCAGAGTTGTTCAGTTTCCTTTCATTCTAAGCTCAGCTACTTAGAAGTAGGAGCAGTAAGTTAAAGTCACAGAGAAAAAGATTTGGGCATTACATTCCTAATACACACATTTATTAAAGTATCTATGGGCAAGATACAGAATTAAGTATCAGGGCTACAAAAATGAAAACAGCAAATAGTTTCTGCTTTTAGGTGGAGTAACAATTAAATAAGAATTCTTGACAACCCAAACCATCTAAAAATGGAACAAGCTACTTCAGAAGTATTAAATTATCCAAACTCGAAAGTCTTTTATGGAAGCTGGCTAATGATTTGTTGAGCATATTGTAGAGGGATTCCTGCTCAGGTATAAGTCAACCTAGAAGCCCTCTAGGGTCTTTGTCAATTCAATTTTCCAGCTACCAGCACATTTGACCTGAGCCCTAATAATTTCCCTTTCTGCTATGTTAGATTGCTGCTTATGATTTTTTTTTTCTTTTGGTACTATCTCTTAAATTCTGTCTGCTTTGCCACTGCCAAAATCCTTGGCTAAGCCCTGCCTACCTCTAGCTTGTGATAATTTTCTTCCCAATTTCTCCAACTTCTCTCTATATAAATTATTTTTATATGATTTAAAAAGGCTTCTATTTGGATACTTCTTTCAGTCTTTTCAATTGCCTTTTCAAACTACTTATGGTTTCCCCACTGTTGGACAAGTTCCCTTGACTCCTGAAATCATGTTTTGAGATGGTTTTATTTGACCTCCGATTTTTCCCCAAACACAAACTCACTAATGAGATGAGTGTCTATAAACATCAAAGTCTAGTTTCCCATCTTGGAACTCATATTCAGGTTCTGATCATTTAACAAAATGTTGGGTTAAAAAATCCAGGAATTTTTATTTTATTTTATTTTTTACAAACTATTTTGGAAAGAATACACAAACTCACATTCCTAACTGAAACCAACTGTTTGAAAGATTTTATGATAATATATGGTTCTTGATCTCAAGAACTTAGAAGAAATATAATAACTATATTACAGAAATAGAATTTCAAAATGTTAAAAAGATAAAAACAAAGGGTTCTTGGGTGTCAAAAAAAAAGTGAGAAGATACTGGCAACTTGAAGGGAAAAGCTATTAAAGTGGTGACAGAACATACTGGGGAAGCCTTCATGCAACTGCAAAGTGGGCCTTCAAGAAAAGTGCTTTACATCAAATTGGGAAATTATCTTTACATTTAATGGTTCTGATAAAGGCCTCATTTCTAAAATATATAAAGAATTGTCTCATATTTATAAGAATTCAAGCCACTCTTCAATAGATAAATGGTCAAGGGATATGAACAGACAATTTTCAGATGATGAAATTAAAACCATCTCTAGTCATATGAAAAGGTGCTCCAAATCACTATTGATCAGAGAAATGCAAATTAAGACAACTCTGAGGTACCACTACACACCTGTCAGATTGGCTAAAATAACAGGAAAAGATAACGATGAATGTTGGAGGGGATGTGGAAGGGCTGGGACACTAATACATTGTTGGTGGAACTGTGAACGGATCCAACCATTCTGGAGAGCAATTTGGAGCTATGTTCAAAAAGTTATCAAACTGTGCATCCCTTTGACCCAGCAGTGTTTCTATTGGGCCTATATCCCAAAGAGATCTTAGAGGAGGGAAAGGGACCCACATGTGCAAGAATGTTTGTGGCAGCCCTTTTTGTAGTGGCTAGAAACTGGAAAATAAATGTATGCCCATCAATTGGAGAATGGCTGAATAAATTATGGTATGTGAATGTTATGGAATATTATTGTTCTGTAAGAAACAACCAGCAGTATGATTTCAGAGAGGCCTGCAGAGACTTGCACGAACTGATGCTGAGTGAAACGAGCAGAACCAGGAGATCATTATACACGGCAACAACAATACTATATGACAATCAATTCTGAGGTCCATGGCTCTCTGCAACAAAGAAATGTCTCAAACCAGTTCCAATTGTTCAGTGAAGAAAACCATATACACCCAGAGAGAGGGACCACAACGTAACATTTTCATGATCTCTATTGACATTTGCTTGCATTGTGTTTCCTTTCTCTGATTTTCTTTTTTTTCTTGTAGATAGGATTTTTCTTGCACAACTGGTCAAGTATTTTAACATTCTTAATATGTAGTGGACTTCCTGCCATCTAGGGGAGGGGAGGGAACTGGGGGTAAAATTTGTAACAGAAAGCTTTGTAAAGATCAATGCTGAGGAACTACCCATACATATGTTATACAAATAAAAAGCTTTAAATAAATAAATAAATAAATAAAAGTGCTTTAATCTTCTTTCCTCATAAAAGGTCCTCCCAATCTTCACTTCGATGAACCTTATGAAGCCCAGCAAGTTCCAATGACTTACAGAAGTCTTCTCTGAACATACTCCTCTCCAGCTGCTGCCATTGCTCTTTGGGGACAGCATATGAAGGCAGCATGATAAAGTGGAATGGACACTTCATTTAGAGACAGAGTAGAGGGCTCAAATTTTCATTCTGCTCCTAATCAGCTGGGTGACCCTGGCTAAGTTTACACAGCCTCACTAAGCATCATGTTTTGTTTGCTTGTTTCATTTATAAAATGAGAAAAGTCCTTATGGTATATTTCAGTTTTAAATACTATGCTATTTTAACATATGGGCAACTAGGTAGCACAGTGGATAGAGTACTGGGACTGAAGTTACAAAGATGAGTCTTCCTGAATTCAAATTCAGCCTCAGAAAAGTACTAGTTGTGTGACTCTGGGCAAGTCACTTAACCCTATTTGACTTGGTGTCCTCATCTGTAATATGAGCTGGAGAAGGAAATGGCAAACTGCTCTAGGATCATGGCTGAGAAAACCCCAAATGGGGTCACAAAGGGTTATATATGACTGAAAAACAAATGAACACATACATACTTTAATACGTATATCTCTTTAAACTAGAGTGCTCCTTGAGGACAGACAACTCATTTCAGATTTTTTTATCTTCACAGACTTAAGATCTCACCTAATAATAAACTTTTTAACTGATTTTTACTGAATGTCTCTTAATATACTTCCTATTACTCTAAGAGCTAATAGGACACAGTAGACTAGGAGTTAGGAAGATATGGGGTGAAAGCTATAGGTGAGTGCTGTCTTAAGCTGCTCAAAGATTGTTTAATTACTTAATGTATGTTGGGAGAGGGAGTTCCAACTCCAAATAAAACCAAAGGTCTTTTAGAGGAGGCTTAACCTCACTCCCCGATCTTTCATTTCCTTAGCATCTCTTTTTCATGTCAGCTTCCTAGGGGTGCTGAACACTTGAACATGAACTCTGATGTGGGACTGGAGTACTAAGAAAAAGAGACTGATTGGATATATTCAAATTTTAAAGTAAGAGACTGAAGCCTCCAGAAGATGGAGCTATAAAGTGGGAATGATGATACCGTATCATATTCCTTGCTCCCTTAGTACATGGCTGAGCACAAGAAGAAAATACCCTTTGCTCGGTAGCCCCACCCAGTTGGCTGAACCTATTTTGAGTGGGAATGAGAGAAATGCACAAGCTTCTCCAGGGGATTTGATGAGCGTTGAAGACAGGAGCACTAATTTAAAAGGATCAACTAGCAAGTCAAATGGTTATTCGGTGGTAGTAATGAATCCATGAATCAAAATAAATTTTCTTCAATGTGATACTTATCACATATTGAAGAGTAAAATGTTTAATCAGATTAGCAATTTAAGGGGGGAGGGGAAAGAACGTGGGAGAGAAGAGAAAGAAGCAAGAAGGCCAACAAAAACCACCAAAGGATGAGCCACTAAGTATTTAAAGGGAGTGTGATATTACTGAAAACACACTCAACTGTGTAACTCAGGTTCTAGTCAAAGCTCTTGTTACTGACAGATTGGATCACCTTGGTTAAGTCCCTTTAATTCTTTAAGGCTTAGTATTCTAATGTTTTACAGGAGGATGTTGAACTAGAAGAGCCAAGTTCCCTTTCAGCTCTGATGTTTAGTGAATCCATTCTCTCTTGTGGCCTCCCCATCCCCCAGCAGCAAGCACTGCATTCTATTTGATTTATGTTTCCTCTCTGCCAGGACATTCTCCATTGGGGATCCATCTATGGCGGCCTGCCCTTCAGAAGAACACGACCACTCAGGAATACTGGATGTTTCACCAGATTGCTAGCAGCAGGCGAGTGCAGGAGACAAATGGAAGGCAAAGCCTTATTTATTCCAAAAGAACTAATATAAGGTGCCAACAATGCAGGATGGTGGTTCCAACACCTGATGGCAAGGATGATGTTGGGAGACACTCAGGAATGGAATGCTGCTTCTTATTCAGACCTCTGATAAAAATGGCTTTTTAGTTTTAGAAAAACAGGTATCCTGAGTGTCAATATGACCTTATGATTTAAAGCTGGAAGAAGCCTTAGAGATCAAGTTCAATCTCCTCCTACTTTTTAAAAGTTTTGATGTCTTTATAAAACTCTCAGTACTTTCCATATATAATTCCCTAGGTACCACTTAGTGAGCCTTTCCTTGTAACAAAGAAAAATGATTTAAGTAAAATCAACCTCAGGACTTATCACTAAGAGCACATGTAATATTCCACAGTGATAGTCGTCATCAGGAAAAGAGGGAACGTATATTTTTTCTCTTCTCCACTGATAACCGTAACATTTAGCTTTCCTAGGTAGGTATAATGACCTAAGCCTCATAGAAGAAATGAGATATATGCACTTTTTTTTGGGACAGAACTGAGGGTAAAAGACTATATAATGTCATTCAGTTGATGTGGTATTAGTTCTATTTAAATTACGGCACACACACACCCTTATTTTTTGATACATTTCTATGGAGAATGAAGGATATATGTGACATTAAGATAACATACAAATAAAAGATAGCAATAGCATTTAAAAACACAATGCCCAGGATTCGATTTCATTTTAGTCCAACCCTATTACTCTAATGATAAAGACTACAGAGAGCAACATGGAAGAAACTAGATTCAAACCCTGACTCCAAATGGAGCTCACCCCCTCTCCTACACCACGATGAATTCCTCACTCATTTTAATTTCCCTGGGAGATTTCTATTGGTCTTATCTACTCAAGACCCATCTCAAGCCAATTCTATGAAGTAAAATGCTCAGCTCACTTCCTTCTCTGATGCCTCAGCTGGAAGGGCAGGTTCATTTCATCTATGAAGAGAGCACTTAATAGCTTCTCTAGATTGGTCTGGTCTAAGATTTCTAGGAAAGAATCCTGTACTTCAGTTAGTAATCAAGATGCAGTCTTTGTTTATGTCAATCCCTCTACATCTATACTTGCTGTCATCACTCCTCCCATCTTCTCAGGCAGAATCCACCCTCAATAATCATCCCCTATTCTTGATCCTTCCACTCTCCTAACTAGCTTTTCAGTAGATGCCTCTACTCAGTCTTTCCTCTCCCTTAACTTCTTACAATCTGGCTTTCAATCTTATCATTCTACCAAAGCTGCTCTCTCCAAAGTTACTAATGATCTCTGAACTGCAAAACACAATAGCCTTTTCTCAGTCCTCATTCTCCTTGACTTCTCTGCAGCCTCTGACACTTTTGATCGCACCCCTCTCCCTGAGTTTTCAGGACACCACTCTTGGTTCTCCTCCCTATCTGACTGCCCTTTCTTTGTCTCTTTTGCCAACAAGTACACCCTGGGATATCCCATAGGGTCCTATCCTAGCTCTTCTCTATCCTACTTCTATTTGGTGATCTCATCAGCTCCCATCTTTATGATGACGATTCTCAAATCTATATCTATTCTAACCCAAATTCTAATCCTTAATCTCCCAACTGCCTTTTAAATATCTTAAACTAGACCTACAGTGGACAACAAACTCAATTATGATCAAAATGGAATTCATTATTTCCCCCCCTAAATCCCACTTCTTCCCTATTACTGTAGAAAATTACCCCATCCTCCCAATCCTTCAGATTTGTAACCTAGGAGTCATTCTGGACTCCTCACTATCACTCACCCCTCATATATCCAATCTATTACCATGGCTTCCATTTCACCTTTGAAACAGCTTTCAAATAAATCCCCTTCTCTCCTGATACTGAATGACTTCATTACCTCAAGCATGGATTACTACAATAAATAGTCCAAGGATAGGTCTTCCTGTTTCAACTCCTGCCCCCACTGCAATCCATCCTCTAAAGTTCAGGTCTAATTATGACACCCCACTACTCAATAAATTCCAATGGCTCCCTATTGATTTCAAGATCAAAAACAAAATAATGTTTGGCATTCAAAACCCTTTTAACCTAGTCCCTGTATACCTTAATATCCTAGCCCAAACCTATGTCTTACTGGACAAGACTCTCCCTCTTATATGCTGTGATATGGCCTTCTCACTCTGCTCTCATGACCTGTCACTATCTCCATTGCTTTGATGATCCATCACCATGTCTGGAAGTCACTTCTTTCTTACATGTGATTCAAAGTCCTCTTCCCTTAAGACTTTCCTAAAGTACTATTTTCTGCATGAAGCCTTTCCTGATCCTCCCAACTATTCACTCCAACTACCTTGTAATTCTTTTATCTGTTTTCATTTATTTTACATATGTGCTCCATATACTCTATATACTTGTCTCCTCCATTTAAAATGTTTCCCCCCTCCATTATAATTTAAACTTCCATTTTTTGTACTTGTATCCTCAGCACACAGCACATTGCCTGGCACATAGGAGGCACTTAATGCTTGCTGTTGATTGCTGTTACAAGGTTGTGTGAGTTTTAGGAAGAATTTTTTTTTTTTTTTGGTAACCAAAAGTGTAACTCTTAGTAGACCTAATATATATATTTCCAGAAATGAGAAGAGGATCCCCAGGAATGGGATAGGGATCTCCTCAGAAGTAGCAAAAAGGAAGATACTAATTTGGAACTATGCTCCATAGATTATCAGACTGTGCATACCCTTTGACCCAGCAGTGCCACTACTGGGTCTGTTTCTCAAGGAAATCTTAAAGAAGGGAAAAGAACACACATGTGCAAAAACATCTGTAGCAGCTCTTTCTGTGGTGGCAAGGATTTGAAAATTGAAGGAATGCCCTTCAAATGGGGAATGGCTGAATTTCTATAATTAGCAGGCTGATTTCAGAAAAGCCTGCAAAGACTTAATGAACTGAAGCTGAGTGAAATGAGAAGAACCAAGAAAGCATTTTACATTATAACAACACTGTGTGATGATCAATTATGACAGATTTAACTTCTCAGCAAAAACAATTCCAATAGACTTGGGATGGAAAATGCCATCCATATCCAAAAAAAGAAGGAAGTATAAAGGCTGAATGTAGAGCGAAGCATACCATTTTCACCTTCTTGTTTTGTTTTTTCTTTCTCATGGTTTTTCCCTTTGTATTTTCTTTTATAACATGACTAATATGGAAAACGACTGTACACATATAACCTACACATCAGTATGCTTGCTGTCTTGAGGGAGGAAAAAAATTTGAAACTCAACTCTTACAAAAGTAAATATTTTGCATGTAATTGAAAAAAAATACTATTAAGTGAAAAAAAATTGATGAGCAGGCAGATTTTAGAAAAACCTGGAAAGAGTTAGATGAATTAATGCTGAATTGAGCAGAACCAGAAGAATATTATAGAAAGTAACAGCAAGATTGAGTGATGATCAACTATGATCTCTGCAATACAGTGATCTAAGAATTTCAATAGACTTGTGATGGAAAATACTGTTCACATCTAAAGAACGAACTATAGTGCTGAAGGCAGATCAAAGCATATAATTTTCACCTTTTTTGTGTGTGGTCTTTACCTTTTGTTCTGACTTTTTCCCCATAACATGACTAATATGAAAATATGTTCAAAATGATTGTAAAAGTATAACCTATATTGGATTGTTTACTGTGCTAAAGAGGAAAAAAAAATTGGAACTCAAAATCTTACCAAAAAAAAACCTATATGTAATTGGAAAAAAAAAAAAGGATAAAGTATTAAGTGGGAGTAGGGGAGGAAGGGATGCACTGTGGGAAGATAATGTCACAAGTTTCTAAATTGTGATACTGGGGAGCTGAACATTTTTCCAAGTACTATTTAGTTAGCCTTGCCTGTACTATGTTCAAATATACCACCAATATGTTTAATTCACCTACAAGTTTCACTTTAATGTAAGGCCACCTTCAACATTATCTTGCGCTTTCACCAAATCCTTCCCCACAAATTTGAAAGTGATCAAATTCTGAATCAAATCATCCTTAAAGTAGTGAACTAAACAAAATTTTGTCCCTTGCATAATGTGAGGAGACCAGGAAAATTTGAAAGGTTCAGAGAGTTCTTTCAGTTTAAATTATAGTAACAAACTAGCATTTTGAACCAATCTGCTTTATGCCAGGTCATATCATACCAAACCAAAATTTTTGAGGGCAAACATTATGTTCAAATACTGATTCTACTTTTCTCCCATTGTCAAAGCACTTACTTTTTCCATGATCACTCTATACAATACCATATCTTACAAATTATTACACTGGCAAAATACTCAGTTTAGAGAATTAAGGAACACAGATGGAAAGGCAGACAGATGGACAATTTACACACACACACACACACACACACACACCCTCCCTCAATGACCAATGATCTCACATCCTAGACTGTTTAATATTCTTCATTCTTCACTTAAAAGTTTGTGAGAAAAAGTATTCATGATTTATCTTTTTCTAACATACTAACTAGCCTCTAAAGACCAGGTAGCCATTTGGTAGCTAGAGAACTAAGAGTTGAAAGCCTAGTAACTACATTCAAAGGAAATTGTTAGAAGCTATTTCTTTACCTTTACATTTCTGGTTGCTTAATAGGATATAATGTATGTGGTAAAAATAACATGAAAAATGAACAAAAATAAATAACATCTAAAAAGTCAGACAAGACTGAATAAATGAACAACAAAAAGAAAGATTAACTTTGAACAGACTATATTAGGTGATCAATTTTGACAAATTCTTTAAAAAGTGATGTGGCAAAATTTTGACACCTACTCCCCCCAACTCCCCAACCCCTTTTTTCCTCAAGGGCTGTTGAGGCAGAACAACTGTTACTGTGCCCACTCTGGAAGAAGATGGCAGTTCAAATGTACCAACCCACATACTACTGAAAATGGGTTTGTGGGGCCAAAGGTTGCCAACCCCTGGACCAAAGTTGGAAAAGGAAGGTCTGAGGCCTACATATAAACATTTGCAGAAGGCCATTATCCTAATCTCACCTCACTGTAGAGCAAAGATATCAATGTGTGCAGAAAGGATATGGCCAAGGTAATTCCATATGTAATTTGAACACAAAGGGCCTTAAAGTTCTTAAAATATTTGTTTTGAAAAACAGACACATATTCCATGTATATCACCGGTTCAAAGCCTGTCTCACTCAAAAGACTCACCTAACTCTGTTGGCTTCAGCAATTCATCCAAGATATTAAAGAAGGGCAGTTTCACCAGGCGGACTTCTGGCTTGACAACTTTAGAAGGTAATCGTCCAAGTCCATTTAGGTATTTCCCATATAGCACAGGATAGTCAATGTTAGGAGTAGAAATAGAAGTCCTGGGGACAGTACTTCCCCGGTCATAGGAAGAATGTATGGAGAGTGGGTCCAAAGGCCGGTGGGGTTGTACAGGGTCAGAGCTTTTCTTGGCATATCGAGTCTCATAGAGTTCCTTAATTTTCTTGAAGACTTCAGGGCTGCAGTCAAACTGGACAAGCTGTAGAGCCCTGGTGACAAGTTCATGTTTAAGTCCACTCTTACTTCGGCCAACAAAACCAAGAAGCATCTGGAGATCAGAGACTCTAAAACTCATCACCATGTTCTAAAGAGCAATCATGGGAAGGAAAAAAAAGTCTTAAAATTAGGAACAACCAGTGAAATCTAAAGGCATTCTTGTAATCTGGGTAGGCTAGATTTCAGTGTTGAAGTGAAAAACACTTGGTGCAACACCTACTCTTCTGAATTCATCAGACACCCTCATCTAGCCCTATCCTCACCCTCCTATTTGTGACAGGTTACTTAGCAGGCAGGTGTCTTTTCAACCTTTGTCCTATTATTCCCTTACTCCAGTCATTAACTCATATCCATATCTTTGTCCAGGAAATCCTCTCTATCCTGAGTGTATCCCCCACTTTTTCTACCTTCCATGTTCTAATTCAAGAACCCTATTGTCCCTGACTCCCTCCCCACCTAGTGATCTCCCCCTCAACTCCGAACGTATAGCACTTATTCCCTATGCTTGTGAATATTAATTTTTGTGCTTAACTGTCTTGTATCCCAAATGCATCTTACATTTTTTATAATCTCCATTATACAAAAATTATAGCAGATACTAAATTAATATTGTTCCTTAGATCACAGTAGTTTCCTTGTGAAGAAAACTGCAGCTATGAACAATGCATGCAGAACTCTGTGATAGTCCAATGTACTTATCTGACATCATCAAAAAAGGATACCAAATCAGATCAGTAGATTTTAACAATCTATGTTGTCATAGAAGTATCTTTCAGTTTTTGGTAAAATGGCTAAGTAGATCTGTTAAAACAATGATAGTCAAATTCTATAATGTTCAAAGGTAGCTAAAGGAAATGAAATGTTATAGTAATTTGGAGAATTGAAAACAAACATAAATGGCAGGTCAAGGAAGTGGGGATTCAGCTAGATGAGCACAAGAAGTCAAGAGAAATGTCATTTTCCTAATATCTTACCATTCTGACTCAATTTTGGTTTGCTGTGAACAAGGCAATGATGCTTATATAAAATCAACTCTACCAGAATATTGATTTCCAATGTCTGATTAAATAAACAAGGACAAGCCTGCATTAGTATATTTCTAGCTTAATAAATAGTATGGTAGTGTAAGAGAAAAATGTGTAGCAGCTGTCAGAGACTAGAATCACAGTCTAGGCTCTGCCACCACAACTAGCTATTGAGACTCTAGGCAAGTCCGTCCATGAACCTT
>JAJPUD010014106.1:0-41700 GCA_023553655.1 Myrmecobius fasciatus
TTTTCTTTTATGCATTTTGAAACTATTTTGGGAAAGAGTCCATAAATTTAACTAGATAGAATGATTCACGACACAAAAATGTGAAGGTTTCTCTTTGGTTTTGTGCAAGACTGTCTCTTTCTCCAAAATGAATAAGCTATATTCAACTTAAATTTGACCTTTTGTCAAAAAATTTGCTTCTCTTTGGCACAGTGATGTGTTGGTTGAGTCCCTTCTGTGTACTCCCATGATGTTGTCTCTTGGTATTGACCCTCCTCTTCCCCTCCCCCATGGCAGATTTGAGGACTTTCTGGCCCGGAAGTGGTCCTCAGAGAAGCGATTTGGCTTGGAGGGCTGCGAGGTCATGATTCCTGCCCTCAAGACAATCATCGACAAGTCAAGCGAGATGGGGATCGAGAACGTGATTCTGGGAATGCCGCACAGGTGGGAGCTGGGGAGAAAGCCTGGGTTTAAGGGTAGGACCTGATGGCCCGTTCTCTCAGGCAGACCCATTTCCAGCATCTCTAGGGTCTAGGCTAGTGCCATTGGCTAGTGCCTTTCAGATGCTACTAAGGGCAGAACCTGTGGCCCCTCTAGGTCCTTGGGCAGATACTTTTACATTTCTAGGGTAAAGAATGAGCCCAACCTTGCAAATAGTTCCCCCCAAAACATCAGCCAGCTCAGAATGCACTGTCATTTACATGGTCAGGCCCAGCTGTCACTGGTGAAGAGAAGGCAATATCACAACTTACTTACTGTGGAGAATAAGTACAGAGGTTGGTGGGAGTAAACTGAAAATTCTTGTCAGATTCATTTCTTTAGAACTGTAGAGCTTCTTCCCCATTTGCTCCTCCATCCATTTGTCTCTTCGTCTATCCATTTCCTCATCCACCATCCTCAACAAAGAAGATGACTTTCAAAATCGGAATGGATTTCAGGATCATCCAGTCTTACTCTTAGCCACCATCTCTCTAGCAAGAGCTCAAATGACTTCTGCCGCTCTAAACTCCAGACAGAGAATTTGCTATCTCACATTGAAGTCCATTTCGCTGAAGGAGGACTCACAATTTCACAAGGAATCCGTTCTGTTTGGGGGCATAGCTAAGAAATTTGTATTATAGCAGAAAAGAGTACTGGATTTGGATCCAAAAGACACGCGCTTGAATTCAGACTGTGCTCTTTGATATGTGAGATGCAGAATGGAACAGTGGATATTGAAGCAAAGGAGACCTGGACTTTGATAGATGTGCTGTCTGTGTGACCTTGGCAACTTACGGAACACTCTAAGACCTTGGGCTCTTCATCTGTAGATTGGACGGGATAGCACCAAGGTCTCTTCAAATTCTCAGTGTCTATCCCTTTGATCCTTCTACTGGGTCAAAACATTCTGTTATAATTTCCACCCATTGGTCCTAATTTTCTTTTATATAACCTTCCATTCAAATACAATTTCTTTCCCGTGACAGTAATTCAAATATTTGAATATCTTTGCCTTCTAGCCTTCCCTTCTCCAAGTTATATATTTGGTTTTTTTTCCTTCTCCAAACCCTATCGTTATGGACACGATTTTTATTATTATCCTGTTCTCTTTTTTCATGAACTCTAGCTCTAGATTTTCAATGCCTTTCCCAAAATATGGGACTCAGAATAGAAAGCAAAGCTTGTGAAAGTATCAGTCTGGGGCAGAGTCCAAGAGGACTCTCACCTCCTGTATTCTGGACGCCATGTAGCTAGTGGAGGGTGGGGGGAGATGGATTGGACTGGAGATTTCACCAGAACAGGGGACTCCCCGCTTGAGAGAACTTACCCTATCAAGCCAGGCCAGCTTAGGGTCTTATAGAGCCCTAGAACAGCGCTGTTCAATTCAAATAGAAATAGATGCCTGCTGGCCTCATACTGGCTTTTGTTGTTGTTCAGTCATGTCTAACTCTCCATGACCTCCTTTGGGATTTTCTGGCTGAGATGCTGAAGTGGTTTGCATTTCCTTCTCCATTTTATTTCACAGATGAGAAAACTGAGGCAGGCAGGATTAAGTGACTTGTCCAAGATTCAGAGCTAAGTGTCTAAGGCTGGGATTTGAACTCGGGAAGGTGAACCAGGCCTGGTGCTCTTTCCAGCGAGCCATCCAGTTGCCAAACTGACTTAGAAAATCACAAATTAACATTATCCACGTTGTACTGTATTATTTATTTATTTTGTTAAACTTTTTAAATGACATTTTAACCTGGGTCAAGTGCATTCACAAGCTTTGTGGGCAGCAAGTTAAACTCCTCTGGCTAGAGAAGGTAAATGACTTCCCCAGCTCACATAGGCTGTACATGTGGCAGGCAGGGCTTGTGCCCAGCTTTTTCCAGCTTTCAAGGTTGGTTCTCTCTCTCAGCTGTTTCAAACTGCCTCTCATATATCTATTAAAATATCCTAAAATTTCATTAGCTTTTTAGCTGCCTCATACTGTGCTTGTGGAATTCCAATATCCCTATGTTTTTTTTCTCATGAATCTCCTTCAACTTTCACCTTCTCCTTCCTCTCCTGAACATTTGGGTTTTTTTCTCTCTTCTCTTAAATTCAGGACTTTAATACTTATTCCATTTCATTTTATTAGATTAATCCATCATTCTGACCTTAGGAGATCTTTTTTGGACCCTGATTTGGTCATTTATTGTATTAGTTTTCTCTCTCAGTATCATGTCACTGACAAATTTAATAGATGGATAGAGCCTTGCAGCACTCCATCCTCCACATCTCTCCAGGTTGATATTGATTCGTTAATCAGGGCCCTAAACATCTGATCATTCAACCAGTTCAGATTCCTCTTAACTGTATTATCATCTAACACACACCTTTCTATCTTATCCATAAGAATATTATAAAAGACTTTGGGATATGCTTTGTTGAAATGCAAGTATGTGTCATTTATGGCATTTCCTTGATTTGCTATCAGGTAACTCATTGATTTTAAAGTTACAAAAATAGTACAGCATCATTTGTCCTTAATGACCCCACACTGACTTTTGTTATTAATAGTATTTTACTTTTTCCAGTTACATGTAGAGACAATTTTTAGAGACAACTTTTAACATTCATTAAAAAAAATGTTTGAGCTCCCAATTTTTCTCTCCCCCTTTCCCTATCCCCCTCCCTTAAATGGTAAATAGTTTGATGTAGGTTATATATATTCAATTATATGAAATATCTTCCCATGTTAGTCATGTTGCGAAAGAAGAAACAGACCAAAAGAAAAAAAACTTGAAAAAAAATGAAGTGAAAAATAGTATGTTTCAAGTTGTCGTCAGACCCATCAGTTCTTTTTCTGGATTCTGGATAGCATTTTTCATGAGTGGGATTTTTGAGGTTGTCTTTGGATCATTTTATGCTGAGAATAGATAAGTCATTCACAGTTGGTCATGCTACAGTTATTGCTGTTGCTGTATATAATTTTCTCCTGGTTCTGCTCATTTCATTTTGCATCAATTCATTTTTCCAGGATTTTTCTGAAATCAGCCTGCTCATCATTTCTTATAGCATAATAGTATTCCATTATATTATTTTATCACTTATTTAGCCACTCTCCAAATGATGGTTATTTCTTCAGTTTCTAATTCTTTGCTGCAACAAAAAGAATTGCTATCAATATTTTTGGTACAAATAACTCCTTTTCCTCCTCTTCCTCCCCTTTTCTTCCCTCTCTTCCTCCTATTCCTCTTCTCCCTCTTCTTCCTCCTCCTCCTTCTCCTTTTTATAATTTTCTTCTTTTAATAATTCAGTAATGTAATAATAATTTGAATAATAAAAAACATTTAAAATAATTTATTTAATTTGCCAGGAATCATTATCAAATTTATCAATTTATGGAATCTACCATTTCCTCTTAAAAAATATAATGGCACATTTTGTCATTCTTATGCCCTGTGATATTTCTTTTCTTCATCTTCCTTAAATACCCAATAAAGACAAATATCACATGCAGAAATTTTGTTTTTTTCCTCCCATTTCCTTCAAGATAATTTATCAGGGGCAGATGACCTGAACATATTGAAGGCAGGTAGACATTTTATTACTATGTCTTCATTTATCTTAGGCTTCAATTTTTTAACCCTTTTTTATTATATCTTTTTCAGTCATTTTTCTCACACATAAGAGCTAATGGTAATTGAGTAGCTTGACTTTCTTCCTATCATCAATCATTATTATTTCATCTACCCCAACCTCTACCCCCTTCTTCCTTGTTCTTTTGGCAGAAAGAGAATGGAAAAGAAAATGTTCTTTTTATTTATTTCCATTGGCTTCTTTCAAAAGCCTTAGCTCATTCTGCGCTTTAACCTTCCTGACCCTGTTTTTACAGGAATATGCCACCCAGAAAGAGAATATAAAATATTCATCCTGTGTTTACATGTCCTTGCTTCTGTTTTAAAATCAATCAGTCAATCTATGAGAATTTATCCAGCCCCCACCATGTGTCAGGAGCATTGCTCAGTACTGGGGATATGTGAAAGCTAGACATAAAGCCATTTTAGTAATTCTTGACACGTCCCCTCTCACTTCTTATAAACTCAAAGATTTAGAACTGGGAGGAATTTCAGAGATTATCTACTTCACGAGTCCTTTACTTGGGGTCCACAGACTGTCAGGGCTTCTGTGGAGAGATTTCAAATGGGGAAAAATTGTCTTTATTTTCACTAACCCCTAACTGAAATTTAGCTTTTCTTTCAGTTATATAGATGCCAAACATTATTCTGGGTAGCTGTTTATAGGCTTCCCCAAAGCACCACCAATAATAGCTAGCACTGTGAGCATCTCCATTATTGGAAGCTCCTTGAGGGCAGGGACTCCAGGTTTTTTGTTTGTTTTTGCCTTTCTTTGCTTAGCACAGTGCTTCTTTGCTTAGCTCTCCAGTGCTTAGCACAGTGCCTGGCACACAGTAATAAATGCTTGTTAACTTGGGGTTGCATTTTAAGGTTTGAAATCTATATGTGTGTGTGTGTATATATATATATATATATATATATTTCATACATACACACATATATGTATCTATACACACGTACACATGCAAATATGGATATATAAAATATGTATATTACATATATAAAGATATAGCTATGTATGTAATATACACACAGATAATATGCACATGAGTATATGTACGAAAATGCATATGTGTACATATGTGTAGATATATGTTAGAAATATCTCATATATCTATGCTTTTTCATTTATATATATCATTTAGTCCTAAAAGCCATCTTGTGAGAAAGGTGCTGCTATTATCCTTGTTTTACAAATGGGGAACCAGAGGCTAAATGAAGACTTACCATACAGCTAGTAAGGGTAGGAGGCAGTATTTGAACTCACGTCTCCCTGACTTCAGGTTAGGTGTAGGTACTGCCATTTTCCAGATGAGGAAACTGAGGTTGAGAAATAAAACGACTCATCCAAGACACACAGGCAAAGAATGGCAGGTACAGGATTTGAACCTGCCAGATTCCCTGTCGTGGAGGGCTCTATCCACCAAGCCAGCTGCCATCGTGTTGGGATTGTGTTGTGAGAGCCCACCATCCCTCTTGAACGACTTCCCTTTTGTAGCATGACATGGGTGGGAGTTTTCCCAACAGAATCTTCTGTCCCCAGGGGCCGGCTCAACGTCTTGGCCAATGTGATCCGCAAAGAGCTCGAGCAGATTTTCTGTCAGTTTGACCCCAAGTTGGAGGCAGCAGATGAGGTTGGTGGTTGATGGGGCCAGGGGCAGGGAGAGAGACGGATGCTTTGCTTCCCAGACCTTCCTTGGCAGTGGAGAGTGGGTGTGATTTGGGGGAGGTAGAGTAGGCTCAGCCTCGGGGCTACTCCCTTGACCCCAAAGTCTGGGAAATTTCCTGACCAAAATCTGCTTAATAAAATACCTGATTGGATCCCTTTCCTTTGTGGTCCTTGCCACTGGATCAGTGCTTTCTGGGCCCCATCTCGGGGAGCTTTCTGTCTAAGAGAGACATCTCCAGCAGAGAAAGACATGTCAGTGGGGTTACACGAGCTTGCTGATGATCCTTGATGCAGGGTGGTACTTATTTTTTGCCATAGCTCTAATTCTTTGGGGCAGTAAGTGGCAAGGTGCCATGTTTCTATTGGGAAAAGCATTACAGCAAGAAATGGTGTTCCCAGGGGGGACAGTAGGATTATAGAGGTTCAAGAGTCAGAGTCTCACCCTGTGGCTTTCTCTTTAGTTTTTTTTTCCTGAGACAGTTGGGGTAAGTGACTTGCCCAGGGTCACACAGCTAGGAAGGTGGCTTTCTCTTTGTGATGGGATCCTGTACACCTACCATGATTGGCTCACCGCTGTGCCCTTTGATTTCCAGGGTTCTGGGGATGTCAAGTATCACTTAGGGATGTATCATGAGAGGATCAACCGAAATACGAACAGGAATATTACACTGTCTTTGGTGGCCAACCCCTCCCATCTGGAGGCCGTGGACCCTGTGGTACAGGGGAAGACAAAAGCGGAGCAATTCTATCGGGGAGATACCGAGGGCAAGAAGGTAATGGGACTTGGAGAGGAGCTATGGAGGGGAGAGGAAATAGGGGCAGGAGGAAGCAAGTAAGAACCAAATGGAACTTCAGCCCCATGAGAACCTCCCTTCCCAGTCTGATGAGAATGAATGCTTAAGGTGTATATCAAACAGGAAAGGTGTGTGGCTCAAACAGCTGTCAAACGAGGCCCAGAGAAGGGCCAGGCTTAAGCTGGACTCCAGGGACAGGAAGGAAATTCGGCCATATGTGTCTAGTAAAGATTTCTTCTCTCTTAAGGTCATGTCCATCTTGGTCCATGGAGATGCAGCCTTTGCGGGGCAGGGTGTTGTATATGAGACTTTCCATCTCAGTGACCTGCCGTCCTATACCACTAATGGCACTATCCATGTCGTGGTCAACAACCAGGTGAGGTGAGGTGGGGGTTGGGGAAGCAACCCAGAAGGTCCCGGGGCTGACCAGCTTTTCCATCACTATGGCAGAAAGACTTTCATTTACCCCATCCTTGAAAACCCAGGGAGGCGGTTGGGCTGTCTCCACAATTTTGCCAATGTGAAAATAGATAAACAGGGCAAGTTAAGGGAGTCTTGAATTATATCAGAGAAAGGACTGGTGGTCTGAACTCCAAATTTTTTTTTTCTGGTTGTTCTTTGGGTAATGGTGTTTTTGACCTCCGGTACTTAAGATTCACAGTTGAAAAATAAAATTAAATCCATGATTGGCCCAGCCAGTATCTGAGGACAATAGAATCCACTACATAGAGATGACCACTCAGGTGGGGTTAACTTATTAGGTGTGGTCTGCCCTAGATCTATAAACACCTGTAAGGTTTTAGTAGAAAGAGTAAGCTAGAAATTGAGAAGTAGGTTTGTGTTCCAGCTTTCTCACCAACTGGGTGAGTGACTAGAAGTAAGCCAGCTGACCTTCTCTGAACCTCAGAATTCCCAACTACAAAATGACCTCTAGGGCCTCTACCAGCTCAAGCATTTTCTGGTCCCAAATCCCACCAGGTGGAGTCAGTCAGGATTCAGAGTCTCACCAAGTGGTTGCTTGGCTAAGGATTCCCTGCGGCTCCATTCAATCTCCCAGGTAGAGCCAGCCTGCCCATCTAGCACCACTTGCTTAGACTGTCTCGTGGGTAGGTGCTTGGTGCTCTGGAAAACCTCTCAGAGAGAAAGCTCCAGGATTGTCCCTGTCTCTCCAGATCGGATTCACTACAGATCCCCGAATGGCCCGCTCCTCCCCTTACCCCACAGATGTGGCCCGCGTGGTCAACGCGCCCATTTTCCACGTGAATGCAGATGATCCCGAGGCCGTGATATACGTCTGCAGCGTGGCTGCTGAGTGGAGAAACACCTTCAACAAGGATGTCGTCGTAGACTTGGTGAGGGCAAGATGAGGGAGGGAGGAAGGGAGGGATGTGGGCTGAGCCTACCTGCCTGAGCCTCACCTTTTGGGAGATGCAGGTGGTCAGCTACATGGAACAGAAAGAACATAGCTCCAAAGCCTCAAGCTCATAGAGTTGGGAGGGACCTTGGAAGGTCCCTTTATAAACTAGGAAACTAAGGCAGAGCAAGTGACATGCTTTGCCAGGGCTTACATAGCTAGTAAGTCTCTGAGGCAGAATTTGCACTGGGAGCCCTAGCCTTACAGAAAGGGAGAGCTATCAACTGTGCCACTGAGCGACCCTTTCTACCAACTGGGGAGGGACCAGGACAGGTACTTTTGACCTGAGCCTTGAAGGAAGCTGGGTAATACAAAGGGACAGGGGAGTGTTAGATTTTCATTCTCCCAAGCAAACAGCCTATCCAATTCCTCTTGTGCTCTGTGAACTATAAACTGTGTGGAAATAAAATTTATATATTGTTTATATATATCCTATATTATAACAACATATATTTGCTATATATAAAATTCCCTATGTAATTACATTAATGCATTACAATGATATAAGTAATATACCACACAATCATATAACGTTTATACTATACTCTACGTAATATAGAGTATTAACTACATTCACATGCACCCCTGCATTGCCCAGGGATCCTGTCGGCCATCGGGGCTTGCCTCTCTGAGCAGTTCCCCCTCACTGTGTGACTCTTCCTTGCCCGCAGGTGTGTTACCGCCGGCGCGGACACAATGAGATGGACGAGCCCATGTTCACGCAGCCTCTCATGTACAAGCAGATTCACAAGCAGACCACAGTCTTGAAGAAGTATGCAGACAAGCTGATTGCTGAGGGCACCGTCACCTTGCAGGAGTTTGAGGTGGGCTTGGGAGGGGGGAAGATTCTGGGTCAGGGGTGAGAGGTGACTGGGAGAAAAAGGAAGTCACTGTTCAGGTGGGCCTGTGCCCCATGTGGCCGACCGAAGATGGCTCCCTCCTCCAGTGCCTTTTCTTTCTGCCCCTGTGGGCAGCCAGGAGGGGGCTGCGGGAGACAAGGACGAAGGTTTCCTGGCCCTTGGAAGTTGGGGTCCCCGTGGGGAATGGGGGCGAGCCTTTTTTGTCTTCCCTGAGCATGTTCGTCATTGCTGTAGGAAGAAGTCGCCAAATACGATAGGATCTGTGAAGAAGCTTATACCAGGTCCAAGGATGAGAAGATTCTGCACATCAAACACTGGCTGGACTCGCCCTGGCCTGGTAAGGGCGAGGATGGTGTCAGAGTGGTTATAGCAGGGGTGGCCAGTCTGTGATCTCTGGGGGAGGTTTAGAGCAGCGAGGTTTCAGGGTGCATAAAATGCTGGCCCCGGAGTCAGGGCTCAGTGCAAAGCCACTCCCGGGGGCTTATTAGTGCTGTGATCCTGTGCAGTCAATCACCGCTGGACTCAGTCTCCTTATCTGTAAAATGAGGTGATGATAACAGCACTTACCTCCCAGGACTACGGCAAGGTTCAGATGAGATAATGTATATAAAGGGCACAGTAAGCCTTAAAGGGCTCTGTTAACCCCAGCTAGAGTTATTGTCAAAAAGTCAAAGTGAGTTCAGGGATCCGTGGGACTGCGGGATTAGGACAGAGTGTTTATAATAGACAGTAGGGTAGGAGAAGAGGAGACTAGTGGAAGATCTTCAGTGCCAGGTGAAGGAGAGTAGTTCCCCCTCAGACAAGCACTGGGGATGGACTCGGGGCCTCCAACATCAGGAAACAGGATTCCCAGCATCCCCTCTTGCTTTCTTCCATGTCTCCTCCAGATCCCTCTGATTGGTTTTGTCCCTTTCAGGCTTTTTCAACATGGATGGGGAGCCCAAGAGCATGACGTACCCTGCCACGGGCATCCCCGAGGACATCCTGCTGCACATCGGCAAAGTGGCCAGCTCTGTGCCCCTGGAGGATTTCAAGATCCACGGAGGTGAGCGGGGCTCTTGATGCAGAGCTGGGGTGCGTTTTAGGAAGGTTTGTCCCAGGCCCTCCCTCATGCTTTCCTTTTTTCTTGGCTTGGGAGTCCCTTTGCCCTTCCTGGGTCCAGTGCGCAGTGGGCTTGGCTGGACTCAAGACACGACGTCCACGTGAAAAGCACATTGAGTCCGTTCCCTCGGCCCCGTCAGGTCCCTTAAGGGTTGTAATGACTCCTGGTAATGGGCTTATTAATTGTTGCTGGCGTCAGCTTATTGGATGGAAGGCCACCTTGTGTTATTAATGGGAAGGGCCTGGTATATTTTGTGAAAGTGGCTTTGGATTGTCTGTGACACTCCAATTACATTTTCAAATGAAACGAATCCAAAGAATTAATTTAAGGAGCATTAACAGCTGTTCCAGCACCTCCTGAGGAAACCTGGTTCCCGGCTGGGGAGCGAGGGCAGGATGTGTGGGGTAGTCATGTTGGAGTAGGCCATGCTGGTTGAGAACAGAGAAAAGCTTGGATGGAGTTTTTCTCCATTAAAAATGGAGAGTTCTCCTTATAGATTAAGAATGGGAAGAGGAAGACTTGTGCCTTTGAGAACTTCTATCTGTCCTGGGTCCCACTGCCAGAGTCTGGCTGTGCTGGGACCAGAGGGGCCTTCAGTGCCCTTGGGGCTGACAGCTACCTAGAGCTCCATCTTTAAACCAGTTCGTTTCTTCTTTTTTAAAGAGGAAATATGGCTGATTAGTAAATGAATGAAAAGGCATCTACTAAGTGCATGCTGCAGGCAACTAGGAGGTAGAGAGACGAGTCTGGAGTCAGGAAGTATGAGTTCAAATCCGGCCTAGCTGTGTGACTCTGGGCAAGTCACTTAACCTTTGTGCCTCAGTTTCCCCACCTGTAAAACAAGCTGGAGACGGAAATGGCAAACTGCTGCAGTACCTTTGCCAAGAAAACTCCAAATGGGGTCACAAAGAGGCACACATACCGAATAGCAACAGACTGTGCAAAGCACTGATAATAAAAATGGGACAGCAAGTCAGTGGCTGCTGCCAAGGAGTTCTCCTTCTGATAACAGAGACGATACCTCCTAGAGGTCTCAGCAGGAGGTCAGATGGGACGGGCCTGTGGTCCGTGGGACACAGTGGCAAAGCAGATGGTGATGCATCTTGTAAAAACGTCACTTCCACCAGCAAAATCACGTTTATTTCTAATGCTGAACCGCTGTCCGGTGCTGAGGATCTGGGGCAAGAGGCCCCTCTTGTAGGCCTTCAGATGGAGACAGACTCTAGAGTGCAGAGAAAGTGATCAGGGGGAGTGAGCGTGTGTGAGCCTGGTAAATGTTCCTACAGGAAAACAGCTGGCCAGGACCTGAGCCTTAGAATGAAAGCTGGCCAGGACCTGAGACCTGAACCTTAGGGAGCTGTGACTATAAGGTCACACGTAAGGGTTGGATTTGAACTCAGATCCTCAGTGTCTTTCCATTGCCCCTCCCCAAACCCAAGGCCACTGCTGAGCTCGCAGGGCCCGGCTGGCCTGGGCTGTTTGTGTGGAGACGGGAGATGGTCTCAGCCTTGGTCCGGCTGGCCTGGAAGCTGAGTCTGTGGGGTGGGGGAGGAGCCTTCCTAGTCCCCTCAGGCTGACCTTCTCCCTCTCCCCCAGGACTCTCTCGTATCCTGAAAAATCGAGTGGAGCTGGTCAAGAGTCGGATGGTGGACTGGGCCCTGGCGGAATACATGACCTTTGGCTCCCTCCTGAAGGAGGGCATCCACGTGCGGCTGAGTGGGCAGGATGTCGAGAGGGGCACGTTCAGGTGAGAAGCCCTTGGGGGAGAGGGACGGAAACAGCGACAACCTAGTCTGAACTCACAGGGCAACAGCTCAGCTGTCAGAACCTATCTAAGATCAGAAAGGAGTCAGAGGTGGCTGGGGGTAGCCAAAATGACTGTCACTCGATTACTAGAGATCCATGGGCTTTGTAGTTAGAAGAAACCCTTGAGCCTACATTCAAAGCCTATTAACTTTTACTTTGCTAACGCTTCTAATACGTCGGATGATTTAGCTTTCTACCTCAGCAAATTAGAAGGGGTAAGGGTGTGGTATACAGCTAGGTGCCCTGACAGAGGTGATGTGACCTGTGAGAGTAGTATCTGAAACTTTAAAAAGCGGATACCAAAAACCCCTCAAAAATATGGATAATTGGGGCAGCTGGATGGCACAGAGCACCAGCCCTGAAGTCAGGAGGACCTGAGTTCAAATCTGGTGTCAGACACTTAACATCCCCTAGCTGTGTGACCCTGGGCAAGTTAACCCCCATTGCCTCAGCAAAAAAAAAAAAAAAAATAAATATGATAGGCTAACAATAGGGTTAAACAACCTCAAATATCTCAGTAGCCTCCAAGGATGTTTCTGAATGATAGCTCAATTATAATCATGAGTTGTCAAGAGAAGGTTAATTTCTATCCAGCATATTCTTTTTTTTTAAATTTTTTTTTTTTGGCTTTTTGCTGAGGCAACTGAGGTTAAGTGACTTGCCCAGGGTCACACAGCTAGGGAATGTTAAGTGTCTGAAACCAGACTTGAACTCAGGTCCTCCTGACTTCAGGGCTGGTGTTCTATCCACTGCGCCACCTAGCTGCCCCCAACATATTCTTTTAAGAAGGTAGAAAAGTTTTATTGTATATTATAAATTTATTTTATTCAATGTATTCTCTAAATTCATTTCAAATTTATAAATTCTATTTGGAGTTAAATATTTTTGGCATTTGAAGATGTAGTTGACTCTTATTCTAATGATTCTGGACAGCAGAGGGTTTACTGTAATGATAATTCCTTATGTTTGTAAAGTGCTTTAGACCTATTAAAAATACTTTCCTACATTAATCCTCATGATAACCCTGTGATCATTGTTCCCACTTTGCAAATGAGGAAACTGAGGTTTAATTGACTTTCCCACGGCAGTAGTAACACCTGTCTGTGGCAGACCTAGGACTCCTGATTCCCCACCCAGGTCTCTTGACCCCCAAATCATTGGAGTGAGCAGTGTCTGCTCTTTGAGTGCCTGCCCCAAGATTCTCTCATCTTCTGTCCCAATTCTTGTCTCCCCTTGCTGAAATGGGTCTCAGGTGCTCACATGGCACCTTCACCTCCCGTGAGGGGGCTCGTTACCTGGCTGAGATGTTAACGAGAGCTTCTGCTCGGGGGCGTGCAGTCTCTGCCTTCTCCATTGAGCTGCCAAAGTGTCCAAGGGGCCCAATAATCCTCCCTGCTTGGGCAAGTGACCGAAGAGCTGACCATATTGGAAGGATTCACTCAGTTAGCCTCCGTCATGACTCGGGAAGCTAATGGGTTACAGAAATTGCTTCAGGCATCTCTGTTTGGATAATGGGCTCCTGTACTGCTGATAGATGGAGCTGAACAGCAGGGTTGGGCTTTGGAGGGGGACGGATGGGGAGTGGACCGGGCGAGGATTAAAGCATAGTTGGTCCTGAGAGGAGGCTCTTTGGGTAGAAGATGGTACCAAGGAAACACATTTCCAGCCATGGGCAGACTTGGTGCCATTTGGGCTTCTGAAGTCACTGCTTCAAGCGCTGATATGTCTGTTCTTGTAAACAGTGGTGGAGCATGTGGGAGATGCGACGATGACCTTGACCTCACTGATAGGATCAAGGACCATGGAAGGGGGTGCGAAAGTGGGAGAGGGAATCAGAAGGGGGAAGAAATTGTCTCACTAGCCAGAAATGGCAATAAAGACTTTCCAGCACCAGAACTATGGATCTGTGCTGGCCGGCAGCACCATTCATTTCTACCGCATTTGAAAGTCTCTGTCGGCTGCATTGAGTGCATTTCCTTTTTAGCCACTCTCATGTACTCCAGGATCTTCCTCCATTAATACTCTGCTCCCTTGAATCTTTAATTTCCCCTTTTCTACAGGTATAACAAACATAATCCAATTTCTCTTACTCTTACAACAAAAAAGTATAATTTTCCTTAACTCCAGTTACTCCTTCAAGTAACCATCTCCCTCTCTCCCTCCCTCCCTCTATCTCTGTCTCTCTCTCTTCATCTCTGTCTTTGTCTCTCTACTGTCTTTCTGTCTGTCTGTCTCTGTCTCTCTGTCTGTCTCATTTCTCTCTCTCTGTTATTCTCCTCTCTCTGTCTGTCTGTCTCTGTCTCTGTGTCTCTCTCTGTCTCTCTCTCCCTCCCTCCCCCCTCTCTTTCTCTCTCTCTTTTTGTCTGTCTGTCATCCCCTTTGATACCAAATAACTAAAAGAAATAGTCTCCACCTGATTTCCTTCACTTTTCCCCATCTACTCATTCCTTAATAATGGATAGCATTTAAATGGTGCTTTGAGTTGCAAAGTGCTTTACAAATATTCACTCATTTATAGAACAACCCTGTGAGGTAGGTGCTGTTATTATTCCCATTTTACAGTTGAGGAAACTGAGGCAAATGGCAATTAAGTGGTTTGTTCACAGCTAGTGTGTATCTGAAACAGAATTTGAACTCAGTCTTTCTGACTCCAGGTCCAGTGCTATCTCCACTGTGCCACCTAAGTGCCTCAGCTTATTGAAAAGAAGGCCTTCTTGTAATATTAAAATAAATAATTAAATCAATACAAAGTAGTTGAATTGTGTTGTTTCTTAACCATATGCAATGTGGCTAATATTTGTGGGGTTTTTTGTTTTCAATTTTTTCATCCTTATTTTTTTATTTTATAATTTTAATTTTCCCTCAGTTACATTTAAAACCATTTTTTACATTTGTTTTTAAACCTTTTGAGTTCCAGATTCTCTTCCTTATCCCCACTCCCAACCCCCATTAAAGAAAGCATAAGTAAAGTTATGCAAAACCTTTCTATAAGTCATAACATCTTTGTTTGTTTTATTGGATAGATTCCCTTGGTAATCACCAGCGGGCTCCTAATTACCCAATGGTGCAATTGTCTCATGCTCCTCAGTTCTCCTTCTCCTTAATCTCCTAGCACCACTGGTTACCAGGGAACACTTCTTCTTTCTTGATGGTCTTTCCTCCTCAAGCTTATCCCTCCCTCTTTCTGACTTCTCTGTTCCTGTTAATCACAAGGCAATGTGTCTTGCTGCATGGAGAGCCAGGAAGACTTGGTTGGGTGCAAGTCCCACAACTAAAACATCAACTGTGTGATTTTGGACAAGCCACTGAACTCAGTGCTCTAGATCACTCTCTAAGATAATAAGTTGCTGAGAAGATGCTTACCTGCATGGGTAGAGAGAGTTTCCTTACCTAAGAGTTCCTTATACTTTAAAAAAGAAAAAAACTAAAGAAACAAACGTCTGGTCCTTATCCCAATTCTTTAAAACCTCAGCATCATTTCTGACTTTTTCCGCCTTCTCTCAGCTCTCCTATGTAAATAGTCTTGGCTCCATCCCTCCCTTTCCATCCCCGTGGGCCACACTCTGGTTCAGGCCTTCATCACCTCCCACAAGGACTGCAGTTTCCTTGTTTCCTGTCTCAGGATGCCATCCCCAACTTCATCTCCCTCAGCCGCAGATAGGATCTTCATGGACCGCCCTGGTACATGGAATAAACACTAGACTCCTTGTCCTGACATCCAGGACCCCCATTCTGTCCGCTTTTCTTTCTTAGCTTACATCACTTTAACCTTTTTATGCGAGTTGCTGCCAGGTGGGTCTAGTCTGCATCATACGGATGAATAGAACCAGACCTTGGCTGGTTGTCCCAACCTGTTGGGATAACTGAATCACAATAACAATGGCCCCTCCCCTCTGTATGACCTTCCACTTACCACTTGCCTTCTTCACAGCCACAGGAGAGCCAGGTATTCCCAACATTATTCCTGCCTTTCCAGGAGGAGAAAGCTAAAGCCGAGGAAGATGATGTTTTGTAGTCAGGCAGGGAACAAGGCCTGAAGCTGGTTCTGACTCCAAGACCAGTTTCTCTTCATTACCTGTTCAACTTTTCCTGAATCCTGGTGGTGTCCAGTGAACACACGTGGTCCCTATCCCTGCTGGCTCTTAGCATAGTGTCTGACACATGGTGCTTATAAATTCATGTTACCTGTTTGCCTCCTGAGCTTCTTGGGTCATCTGGCCCCACTTCCTTAATTTTGTTGTTCCTTTTCATTTTCAGTCATGTCTGACTCTTCATGACCCCATTTGGGGTTGTCTTGGCAGATACTGAAATAGTTTGTCATTTCCTTCTCTAAATCATTTTACAGATGAGGAAACTGAGGCAAACAGAGTTAGTGACTTGATGATGGTCTCAGAGCTAGTAAGTGTCTAAGTACAGATTTGAACTCAGGAAGATGAGGTTTCCCAACTCCAGCCCCAGTGCTTTGTCCATTGCACCGCTTAACTGCCCAGTGCTTAATACCCAACTTCATTCAGCACTTCAGGAAAGAATACAAGGTGACATAATGGGAAGAGGAGAACCTGGGTTCAAATCTCAACTCTGCAGCTTACTGCCGGTGTGATTTTAGGCAGGCAATTCAGCGGTGCAATAAATAGAGCACTGGGCTAGACATTTCCTACTTGTGTAAGTCTGAGAAAGTTACTTAACCTCTCTGCCTCAATTTCCTCAAGTGTAACATGAATCTTATAATAATAACACCTTTATCCCAAGGTGCTTCTGAGGATCAAATGAGAGAATATTTATAAGGCCTTTAACACAGTCACTGGCACATAGTAGGTACTTAATAAATGCAGATTTTTTTTTTTTCCTTTCTACGTGAGCCTATTTCCTCATTTCTAAAATAATGGAGTTGATATACATCCATAATCCTGTGATCTGCAGATTTGATAAACATACCTTCATTGTTTTCATATAAAGCAGGGAGAAAAATGTTAAAAGACAGCAGGGTCTTGAGCCCAAAGCTTTGGGCAAGCTGGCCCACCTAGCTCCAAGTACGGCTGACTGTTCTATTGGCAAGCCCAACTCTAGCAGTGGAGGGCCCATTGTGTCTCATGCAAGAATCTATTTCTGAGCCTCCTTAATTACTCCCTTCCCTCTGTTGATTTTTCTCCAGTTGATTACACACATACACATATACTCCTCTATATCTATACATATAAGCATAGATTTATACACATGCATGCATGCATACATTCATATAGTTTGGAATTACTTTCATGTTGTATCCATCATTAGACTTTGAGCTCCTTGAGATCCGGGATTGCCTTTTGCATTCTCTGTATCCCTAATGCTTAGCATAGCACCTGGTACACAGTAGCTATCTATTTTTAAAATTTTTTAATTTTTTGCTGAGGCAATTTGGAGTTAAGTGACTTGCCCAGGGTCACACAGCTAGGAAGCATTAAGTGTCTGCAGCCAGATTTGAACTCAGGTCCTCCTGACTTCAGGGCTGGTGCTCTATCCACTGAGCCATCTAGCTGCCCCACACAGTAGGTATTTAATAAATGATTATTGATTGACTGAGAGTACTATGCTGAGCAGTAAGTGGAGGGGAAATAGGGAGAAGGGATCTGGGACTAAGAGAAGAGGAGATACCAGGATGACAGCATGTCATAATAGAAAAGGCGCTGTATTTGGAATCAGCAAACTTGGGTTCAAGTTTCTGACTCTGCCTCTCCCTACCTGTGTGACCTTGGGAAGATGACTTCATTTCTCCGGGGCCCTCTTCATCATCCCTTCTATCTCTAATCTCTGACCTTATGTATAAGACATGACACCTCCTTTTGTTTTTAAGATAGATGTCATGTTTTTAATATCACGGTCAGCGGATAGATCCAAAATGGAATACACGAGGCCTGATCTCAGTGTTGGTAAAATCTTGATAGTTTATTGAAGGAAATGTGATGTGGGAAAAGTATTGGGTGAAGAGCCCTATAGATAGCCTGTGATAGTGGGAAAGTCCAGGAATGCTTCCTGGAGAAGGTGAAAATCTAATTGGGCCTTGAAGGTCAATAAAAAGTGCATGATCTTAAAATCATGGCAGGTCTGATTCTAACTCCCCAGTAGAAGGAGCCTGCCCGGGGATAAGGGGGAATTGGTGACCCTTTAGCAGCCAGCTTTCCTGAGGTTGGGGGTTCTGTCTCACACTTAGGAGACACCGAAAGGGCAGAAAAGAAAATCTCTGGAGAAAGTGTTTGTTCGATGAGGATTTTTTGATGATTTGCCACATCCTCAGCCCTGAAAATGGTTGGATGAGAAGCCAGAAGAAAGGACAGGATTTGGTTCCCAATGCCCAGTTCTGTTTCTCTTTGCTCGCAGCCACCGGCATCATGTGCTCCATGACCAGGAAGTTGACCGGAGGACGTGTGTCCCTATGAATCACCTCTGGCCTGACCAGGCCCCCTACACCGTGTGCAACAGCTCCCTCTCGGAATACGGAGTCTTGGGTAGGTCTGGGCTGTGGGGAGGGTGTGTTGGGAGAGGAGAAGTAGGGGACCAGTTGGGAGGTGCTGCAGTGGTTGCCATGGGGCTGCCATCGGCAGAACGTGGCAGGGTTTGCATAGAAGGGGTGGGCAGGAGAGGCAAAGCCAGACAGTGGGGTTTTCGGCCAGAGGGAATGGCAGAATGGCCAATAGAATAAAGGAGCTGGGCAGGGAAAGGCATTAGGTCTGCCCAGGAGGGAGTATCTATTACCCATCCCTAGCTGGAAGTGTCGTAGGTCTGCCAAGGAGGGAGTATCTGTTACCCATCCCTAGCTGGAAGTGTCGTTGTGACATATTCTATCCCTGTCCGTCCCTCGTATGGGAAGGCGAAATGGGCCCGGGTTCCAGAACTGGGGCACTCTCGGTTCGGTCCTGTCTTGTGTACAATGAAGGGGGGTGACCGATGGCCTTTCCCTTGGGCTTCTCACCCTGACGGCCCAGCCCCGAGCGCGATTCTCGGGCTGGCACTTTTGCACAGTGGAGGCCCTTTGAAGCGAGCCCAGCAGTGAGGGGGACCTTGAGGAACAGCCACAGTGGTGGGGGTCCGCCCGTGCCTCCAGGCAGCTGGAGTAGGGCCTGGCGGGGAGTTCAGAGGAAGAGGTAAGCAGGCGAGAGAGAGGGCCCCTCATCCAGTGACGCTCCCCGTGTCATTGATACGTAGGGTTTGAGCTCGGCTTTGCCATGGCCAGCCCCAACGCCCTGGTGTGCTGGGAAGCTCAGTTTGGAGACTTCTACAACACGGCCCAGTGTATCATCGACCAGTTCATCAGTTCTGGCCAGACCAAGTGGGTCCGGCACAACGGCATCGTGCTGCTCCTCCCCCACGGCATGGAGGGCATGGTAAGGGTCCAGAGGGTGTGGGGGGGAGGGAGCCGGGCAAGAGACCCCAGGGGGGCACATGCTCACTCATGGCTTCTTTTCACAAACCCTGTAATAATTGTATGAAAGGCCGTCAGCCGGCTTCCAGTCTGGCTTCTCACCTGCATGGGCAGGTGAGGGCAAGTCCCTCAGTCTTTCAGTTAGCGCTCAGACTGTGAGTCTGAGAAATAATCTGCAAGGCAAATTTTTATCTGGGAGTTTGAAATCAGTCCCGTTCTGCATGAAAAGGGCTTTGTATTTTTTCCCTATGAATTTGGTAAATATATGCAACTTATACCCCTGTGATGAGCTCTCTCCTTAGAGAAAAGCACAGCTACACCATTTATATGTATGTTCTCTTATTATACATTATAGAGATTTATGTAGTTGCATAGAAGTTATTTGTAACTATAAATATAGGTAACTATTTGCATATAACCTCTATTATATCTGCCTTAGTGGTACATAGCCTGTATTATATGCCACTGTTGATATATAGCATTATATCTTCATATTAGAAATAGCAGGGTGTTATATATTACTACACATAAAATATATATAGCATTACATCATATGAGACTTGATATATAGCATATATTATATATTGCTATTGTATAATTGTATACAGCTATATAGTATATAATTATATATTACATTGTTATGTGATGTACACAGAATTATATGTGACTATTGATATGCAGTATGTTACATGTTGCTGTATATAACAATACAAAGAACTGTATAGTATAGAATTTTATATTATTACATGATATGGAGTATTATATCATATGTGACTTTTGATATAACAATTTTATACAAAGCTATAATCTATAGCTATATCATATAAGACTATATAACATTTATCTATATGTCACATTTTTATTACTATTTAACTATATCATATTATATAACTACAACAGACTACATCTGTATAACAAGAACACATTTACAACACAAATTATATATGTATATAAATGTTTTTTATAGAACATTATAACCTCTTTATATATAAACATGAACACTCCAGTGCTTTGATGGATCCACTGTGATCTTGGTAATGAAGGGGTACTCTTTGGTCATGCAGATTCTTGCCCCTGAGTAAGAACTTTCTTGTAAATCCAGTACGCAGACCCACCCAGTGTGGCCTTTTTCTATTCCTTGCTATTTCCTGGATTCCAGTGATATGTGCAGTCTGTCCATCAGCCCAACTCACCTTTCCCCCTCCCAGTTAAACATTCCTCCTTTAAGGCTACCTATAAAAATCACTACAGTTACAAAGGCTTCAGTGGGGAGGAGAATGTTGGGAAAAGGAGATTATCTTTGGGGAGGTTTCCCTCCCTCTTCATCCCATATTCTTTGCCCTCCCAGCTCAGCCTGGTCACTGGGAATAAGAAACAGAAAATGTGATTCTGCTGAGAGCCTTGGGGCCTCCAAGGACAACTCCAGATTGATGGATCGGGAGACAAATTGGACTTTCAAGACGATCTCCTCCCCTTTCCAGTTCCTCTGGTGGAAGCATCATTCTAAGTCTTCCTGTCATAGCTTCCTCTGGCTGTCTAGAGCCTTCTTCAGAAAATCTTGTCTTTAAATGTATAAGATAAAATACATAAGATTACAAAGAAAATATCCTGAAATACAGTTAGTATACACACACACGCACACACATGTATATGTGTTTATACACACATACAAATCACAGACATGAGATACACAAATATGCATACACATGCACACACGTGTATGTGTATACACACATATACATGGGTACAAATCACATATATGTTGATACATACACACATACCCACACACATGTTCATCAAACTCTTGTCATAGGTATCCACAGACTTGGGGAAATTCTTTGGATCCCCATCCCTGCTCCTGCTGAGGAGATCAGAAGGGGAGGATGCTTTCCCTTATTGGTGCCTGCTGGCTGAGGCTTATTGATATTTAAATGCAGTATCTGTTTGACCAAAGCTTGGCTCAGTAAGGCCAGTTCTTGGAGGTACTCACAGAAGGGGTGTCGGAGGTAGTAGGATTTGCTGAGGAATTAGGGTTCTGAGGCCTGAGACATTTAGCTCCATCTTCTCTGGCTGGAACAGATGCAAGTGACAGGTAGAAACGACTTAGTGGGATCACATTTCAGTTTGCCAATCTGACACAGATCTTATTTGCACTGTTCTCTTTCCCTCTCTACCTTAACCTCCCTCCACTTCCTTCCAATGCACAAGACTCTCTTTGACTGGTTATGTTAATCTCCCTTCTCTGAGCCCTCCTCCCCCAGCCTCTTGTCAGTCCTCCCCAATTTTGCCTTTCATTATATATTGATTTATTCCATTATTGTGTGCTGTGATACTAGCATTTATAGAGCACTTTAGGTTTGCACAGACCTTTGTATACCTCTCACCATTTGAGATCCCTTAGTGCCAGTGCCCTCCTTCTTTTTTATT
This sequence comes from Myrmecobius fasciatus, assembly GCA_023553655.1. Taxonomy (NCBI): domain Eukaryota; kingdom Metazoa; phylum Chordata; class Mammalia; order Dasyuromorphia; family Myrmecobiidae; genus Myrmecobius; species Myrmecobius fasciatus. The sequence continues at coordinate 21,536 of JAJPUD010014106.1, forward strand.
TCCACTTTATCCTCCTCTGTTCAGAGGAGTTGTCTTCCCTATTTTAAGGCGAGCTTCTTGAGAGCGTGTGGTCTTGCTTTTCTTTGTATTTTTGGCATTTAGCAGAGTCTGTGCACACAGTAGGTGCTTAATAAATGTTTATTAACTGAATAGTTGACAGATTCTTACAACAACCTTGTGAGGGCAGTGCTGTTGTTATTCTCATTTTACAAAAGAGGAAACAGGCTAAATGATTGGCTCAGGGTCACACAACTGATAAGGATGGGAGGAAGGCATTAAGTCTGGTCCTCTTACTTCCAACAGCCCTTAGCTTAGCAGGCAAGTCACTTAACCTTGTGGAACCTCAGTTTCTCATTTGTATAATGAGGATAATAACAGCTTCTATCTCACAAGATTGTTTTGAGTTTCAAGTGAAAAAATAGGCAAAACATTTTGCAAACTTTAAAATGCCATTATTAGTGGCAGTTCTATATTATTATTTGTTGTTTCTTCAGGTCAGGGACCATAGCCTTTCTCCCAGAGACCATAGTGTGTCTCTCCCTCCAAACAGACACAGATTAGGTTTAGTAAGTCTTAGGGGAATGAATGGCTGTCATTTTCAGGGCCCTGAACACTCTTCTGCCCGACCAGAGAGATTCCTGCAGATGAGCAATGATGATTCAGACGCCTATCCAGTAAGTCATGAGCCCATGGCTACTCTGCTTTACTCCCTGGGGCATTTGTTGGCCTTTGGGGACAGTGGGTTTCCTTCCTTCCCAAGGTGTCTGATTCCTGCCCTTTGCTGAATTGATTCAGCAGGTTCCTTCTTCTCCATCTTTTGTTTTCCACAGATTGGGTTTTTTTCCTTAGACTCTGGGGTTGAGATCCCAAGTGTCCTAGTGGGGAAGAGAGAGCTATCAGGAGGAAGGGCAAAGGGAAAAGAGACAGGGGGGCATTGAAGGCAAACTGCCATTTTTTTCCATTTTGCTTCTGCCTGGATCTGGCTGGGGAAACAGTTGAGGCAGTTTACTGGAAAATGAAGAGAGTTCAAAAATAGGAGGGAGGGCAGGCCCAAAGCTCATGGTTTAAGTAAGAAGAGTGGGATGTTGTGGGGAAAACTTTTCAAGTGAAACTAGCTGGGATTGGGAGGGAATGGAGAGGGATGATTAGTTGGCTCCTCCTAGGTGGAGGTCCCACTCCCTGCCTCCCGCTGGTCTGGATAAAGGAGGAGAGGGGCCTCTTGGGGTTGGGAAGTGAGTATACAGGGGCTTCTCAGATGAACTTTCTACTCCCAGGAGTTCAGTGATGACTTTGAGGTTGGACAACTCTATGATTGCAACTGGATTGTGGTTAACTGTTCCACACCTGCCAACTACTTCCACGTGCTTCGGAGGCAGATCCTGCTCCCCTTCAGGAAGCCGGTGAGTTGTAGGGCGGGAGGGTTTAGTCAGACTCTTTGGTTAGCTTTAGGTGATCAGGGTCCTCAAAATCTCTGAGGCTTTGATTCGTTTTCTGAGAGCTCTAGGGAGAACATGAAATTCTTGGTTCTTGTGGGTTTAGAAAAAAGCTATTGATATCTTTTGTTTTTAGATATGAATACACTCCTTTCCTCCTTCCCTACCCGGAGAGCCTTCCTTTGAAACAAAGGATAAACAGGAAGGGGGGGGGGAAGGGAAAAGATCAATTCAGCAAAACTAACCAATGTATCTCACAGCCTGACAGTATATAAAGTGTCCCCCACCCATAGTCCCTCAGCTCTGCAAAGGAGGGAGTTTCATTTTCTCATCTTTTCTTTAGGGCCAAGCTTGGTCATTATAATGACACAGGATTCAGTCTCATTGGTCTTGTGTTTTATTGGGCTTGAAGAAATATCCCTAGCTAGTGTGGAATGGATGTAATCTGGTTTTCCCTTAGGAGCTTGCCTTGAATTCCCCTGGAATTATTCCCTGCCTGCCCCTTATCAATCTTTTCTTTTATTATACTGTCACTGGGGGAGGAAGGAACAGGGAGAGAGGATAAACTCCTGCCCAGAATAAAGCTGTTGATAGAATATGAGTGTTCCCATCACATAATAACACCTTGCTACAACTGTAAAGTGCAAAATGTTTTCACATCCATTATCTCGTTTCATTTTCACAACAGTGTGGTTACAGAGGCAGGCAGGAGTGTGTTGGCAAATGCTTAACAACCAGTTCTCTCTAAAAGAAAATAGACACGTTATATGTCTAGATTTCATCTGTATTATTCATATTTCACCTTCTTAAGTCTAGACAATCAACAAAACAATAAAATCAAGCCCTGCTTTCTAGTGCCTTTTGATTTCCGAGGTGTAAATGGCAGACGATTTAGGTCCCATAGAATGGGAGTGGAAGAAGAGCAGCTGGTTCTATTTTGCTGATGTGTAAAGATCAAGTAGTTAATTAGACTCATAGAACATTAGAGCTGGTTTCTTCCTTAGCTCCTGCTCATGGGTCTTACAGCTGGAGAAGATGGGTGGGAAGTTGGAAGGAAATTTATAATTGTGATTTGTAATTCCCACTCCTGGAAATTTCATGGAAGTCGCCTGGCTCTCAACCTGTGTAGTGTTTGAGTTGGCCTTCGTGTTCTCCCATCATGATGCTGCTCAGGGGAAAGCTTAGGCTGTTACAGTGGGACATGTCCTTGGGCTGGCCCCAGCCAAAGTCTGTTTGGTGAGGGGGTGTCCTCTCCCCCAGGCAGGTGGACTATAGTGGGATGAGCAACGATTCAGACATGGGATTCTAGGCTCAGCTCCTTCAGTGACTGACACTGGGCAAGAAGTCACTGAATCTCTTCTGGCCTCTGTTGCTTCCTTTGTAAAACGGTCTTCATGCTATGACCACACTTCCCCACCTTGCTTGAAATGTAGTTTGTGTGAAAACTTGAATCTCAGTCTGAGTACAACAGACATCACTGGGATTTGGAAAGCAGGACCCCCCTTCCCAGGAGGGAAGAGAATAAATGTTTGCAAAGCACCTGCTGTGCCCCAGGCACTGTGCTGAAGCCTGCAAGTATCTCCTTTGTTCCTCAGACAGTCCTGGAGGTGGGAGCTCTTATTATTGCCATTGTTGAGGAACCGGAGGCAGATAGTGGGGGTGTTTTGCCCAGGGTCAAGCATCTGAGGTCACATTTGAACTCGGGTCTTCTTGGGTTCTCTCCACTGGACCATCTGCCCTCACCTTTCTTTTCCAGCTGATCATCTTTACTCCCAAGTCCTTGCTGAGGCACCCAGAGGCCAAGTCCAGCTTTGATGAGATGGTGTCTGGTAAGGGCCTGAGGGAAGGGGAGGGTGTCGGGTCTCCGGGAAGACGGACTGGGATAGGGGGGAATACTCAAAAGCAGGCTGGGCCCTGCCACAAGGATCCCGGGTGTGCTGTTGCACAGTGTGGCCGGTTCAGTGCCCCTAGAGGATTTCAGAAGCCCCAGAGCTGCTCTGGCTTCCCGGGGCCATGGTGGGCTAGACGTGGCTCCCTCAGATTGTGCCCAGGAGATGGAGGTCAGCCTGCCCAGAACTTCTGCTTCTGAGCACAGAATCCTCCTGGAGCCATAAAGCGGGCAGCAGGAAATAGGGTTGCCCGAGTGCCACAGGGAGCCCTGCTCAAGGCTGTACCCTAAGAGAGTTTGCACATTGTCACAAAGGGCCACTCCTACTAGACACCGATAATGCCAGGGCCAGACAAGCAGCCCAGGCAGTGGGTGCTATGGGAGTTCTGAAGACTGGTGAGCAGCTTCTTGCAGGAGGCAGCATCTGAATTAGGCCCTGAAGGCTGTGTGGCTGCAGAGAGAGGGATGGCATTCCCCTCTGGAGGAAGGACGGAAGCCAACTCTGAGCCAGAGTGGGCATGGGAAGCCAGGGGAGAGAAAGACCCTCCCTTTGGGCAAGAGGGCCTGCTTCTTCCTGGCTTTGTCTCCTTGGCCTGGGGGTAACCTCTGTCTTGTGGTGCAAGAAGGGATGTCGATGAGAACGCTCTGTTTGACCCCTGAGTCCCTCTGTAAATGCTCTTCAGGTCCCTTAAGAGCTCTAATGACTCCTGGTAATGGGCTTATTAATTGTGGCTGACATCGGCTTATTGGAGATGTTATTAATGGGAAAGGCCCGCTCTGTGATGCAGCTTTGGTTCAGCTGTGACATTCCAAGTACCAGGATCTGGAATCCTTTTTTCAGGGCCTGTGGTCACCCTCAGCTCTAACTCTGTGTGCCCCAAAAGTTAGTTTTCACTGCTCTGTAGTGTATGGCGCCCTGCTGATTGTGACTCCCTCTTTTCAGACAGAACCAGGAGTTTGGCAAGGTGACTAACACATAGTGGAGTGCCTGCTGATGTGCACATATCCATGCTGGGGTCTGAGGGGTTAGAAGAGACTTCAGTGGCCAAGGGCCCAACTCATCCCTTTTATAGATGAGGAAACTGCATTTCAGAGAGGTTTAAATGACAAAGTGAGAGGAGCATGTCCATCTATTTTGTCTTGTCTCTTTTGCCATCACACAGTACCTGCTTAGCACATGCTGGCTGAACTGACTCAAACTGATTCAGATGAGAGAGACAAAAAACAGGGCTGTATGTAAGGGAGCTTCCATTCTAGCTGGGCGTGGAGAGACCTCTCAGAAATGTCTAGAGAAAAATGAGGGCCGACTTTATGGAATCAGGGACTAAGTTGTGTGGTTCTACCCCTTCGGGCTGGCTTGTGGGAGGGCAGAGAATGGAGAGATCACCATGAGCTGAGTCTATTAGGGAATCCTTTATAATACTGGGTCTGTAAGGATGGAAGCCTGTGTGAAGAAAATGGATCTGGAATGGCCGGAGAAATTGCCATTAGTAACCCAAGAAGAAATTGCCTCACTTTTTTTTTTTTTTTAAACTGAGATAATTGGGGTTAAGTGACTTGTCCAGGGTCAGGAAGTGTTAAGTGTCTGAGGCTGGCTTTGAACTCAGGTCCTCCTGACTTCAGGGCTGGCGCTCTATCACCACCTCACCTAGCTGCCCAAGGCTCAGTGGCAAGAGCTATGGTTGTGTTTTTGGGTATCTTGGTATATTTCTTTCCCTTATTCCTCTATACGCTGTCTCCTCCCTTCTCTTTTTCCCCTCTGTCTGGTTTCTAAGGGTCTGCACCCAGCAGCTCACAGATCCATGCAGCTTGCAATATTGGGGAGAAGAGGAACCAGATGCTGGAAGCTCTGTCCTCATGGTCACGGGGCCCAGGACTTCTCTCTCTCTGTAATTGATACTTAAAGCAACATTGGCCATTAATGATGGTTTCTCTCAGGTACCAGCTTCCGACGGATGATTCCTGAGGAGGGGTCAGCGTCCCAGGCACCTGAGGATGTGAAGCGGCTGATATTTTGCACAGGAAAGGTCTATTATGACCTGATAAAGGAACGGAAAAACCAGGATCTGGACAAGCACATAGCTATTACTCGGCTAGAACAGGTAAGCCTTCCTCCTAACAAGGATCTTGGAGCTCCTCTTGTGAGGATCTTCAGACCTTGAAGGTAGTTCTTCCTCCTTCCTCCTCCTCACCTGTGTGAAACACACACAAGCACTGTCATAGTTCCTCTGGGCAGGCTGGAGAAAATAGAAAAAATCCTAGATTGGGAAATTTGGGCTCTTGAATTAGCTCTGCCACTAAATTCCTGCCCTAGTGTCCCCATCTCTAAAATAAGGTTGGAAAAAAGGAAAATAATTGCTAGTTATTGGTAGAGCGCTTTATAAATGTTGATTCTCACCTCGAGCCTGGGAGGTAGGTGCTGTTATTATCTCCATTTTTTTATCCTTGAACAGTGACTTGCTCAGGGTCACACTGCTGGTAAGTGGCTGGGGCTGGATTTGAACTCAGGTCTCCCTGACTGTAAGCCCAGCCTCAGGTCACCTGGCTGCTAAGACAGTCCGCATGAATCTCTGTGTAGAGTGAATGGGAGAGGTTAGATCACACGGAAAGGTGTTAGGGGAAGGCTAGCCAATTGCAGTTTGCTAGCATTGCCTTTTCTCTGGTCACAAGAAAGGGAATGGCTTTTTGTTTCCTTTGGCCATGTGCTTCTCTCCCACAGATCTTTCCCTTTCCCTTTGACCTCATAAAACAAGAAATTGAAAAATACCCAAGAGCCGAGCTCATCTGGTGTCAAGAGGAGCACAAGAACATGGGCTACTATGACTACATCAGCCCTCGGTTCCGCACTGTCAGCCGGACTCGGCCCATATGGTATGGTGCTTGTGGGCAAGCTCTGGCCGGGCTGCACTTGGTGGGCAGGGCCGGCAGTTCACTCTGAAGTAGAGGGGACTTAGGTTGTTGGGGCTCTGGCCCTTGGGCAGAGAATGGAAAGGTCGCTGTTGGCTGGATCCTTGGGGAAATCCTCTGTAAAACTTGGTCTTTACGAATGGGGAAACAGCTTCAGCAAGGTAGAAAGTACAACAGACCAGAGAATTAGGAGCCTTAACTTTCTGCAGGTGACCCAAAAGTAGGAGGAGAGGCGGAGTCCGTAAAAAGCATGGCCTGGGGCTCTCGTGAGATGAAGTTCATGAGGGATGAAAGTAAAATCTTGTGTGTGAGTTCGAGAGACGGACTTCACAAATACCAGATTGGGGAGGGGGACTTGGCACTAGGTAGCAGCTCTCCTGATAAAGATCTGGAGTTCTTAGTGACACAAGTTCAATCTGAATCAATGATGAGATCTGACCGCTGAGTTACATCGGGAGCTTCATGGTGCCGGGAGTAAAGAGGTAATGGGCGGTCCCACTGCTCTCATGGTGAGACCACATCTGCCCTGTGATGTCCTGGGACCCCAGTCTGGGAAGGGCCCTGCAGGTTTTCTGGATTCTCTCTCCTTGAAAGGCCGCGAGCAGCTCTGGGGAGCTCATTGCTGGTTTCTTGTCTTGCAGGTACGTTGGTCGGGACCCGGCTGCTGCTTCCGCCACAGGGAACAAGAACACTCACCTGGTGTCCCTGAAAAAATTCCTGGACACAGCCTTCAACCTGGAGGCCTTCGAGGGAAAGACATTTTAGAGCTGAGGGACAGGACTGGCCTCCCTCTGTCCTTCGGGGTGACTGAGTGAGGATGAGAAAGAGTGAGAGGACCCAGGAAGCAGGAAGGGGGATTCAGTTGTTTCCTTTTTCTCTTGAGATCCTGAGGAGGGAAGCGACCTCGGAGAGGTGCTGGCAGAAAAGGACCTTGGGCTGGGGTTTCCTCCAGGACTAATACACCTTTGCCTCTGCTCTCCAAACTGATGGGGCAACTTTCTCTTCCTGGGTTATCTTCTTTCCTACTTAATCAGGATCTCATCTCTTTTTGAAGCCAATGGAAATGACTGATTGATCGAGACCAGCCTGCCTGTCTCTTGCTCTTTTTTTGCAGCCCGATGTGATTAAATGAAAGCAGCAGATGAAAAGAAAATATTATTTTGTGTTCTTCTCAATGGGAATTTCAGCAATAAAACCTGGGTGAAGCTAAATAATGTTGGAGCAATTGGGTTTTTTGGTGCCCTGTTTTACAGAGCCACATAATAGGAAGTTTGTCTATCCCTGTGATCAGCGGGCCCAGGACTCAGTGTGTACCAAAGTAGAAAACAGAATTAATGTAGAAATAAACAATGGTAAAACATCTCCTTGCCATTTCCTCACTGTGGGCATGTGTGTGCATGTACATGTGTGCCAGAGTCCAAGAGAGAGAGTGAGCGCATCTGTGTGTATCTCTCAGTGCTGGGCACATAGTTGGTGCTTAATAAATGTTTATTGGCTAACTGGAAGTAGAGTATAAAGAAGCTCTCCATTCCCCATAGATTTCAGAAGGACAAAACACATGCTCCAGGCTGTGAGAGTTCTCCCTCAGAGAGCCAGGGTTTGTGAGATATTGGAAAATCTATTGGTATTTCTATTCTTGTCTTCTGTTGATTTTACCCCTTAGTGAATGTCTGGGAAGTTACAGGAGAGGGCTTATAATACTTTTTGAAAGTTTTCAAAAGGATTTTGAAAATCCTTTAAGGACTTAAAAATCCTTAAAGGGAGAATAAAACCAGACTGCAGTCAGGAATTTTAAATCCTTTAAATCCCAAAAATTGTTATACCCAAGAGTGCTTCTAGATGATCTGAAAGAATAATTTTCTTTGGTAATTACTTAACCCTTTGGAAATCAATTTTTTTTTTTAATATTTGACCTCATTTTTTTATTAAAGCTTTTTATTTGTATAACATATGTATGGGTAGTTCCCCAACATTGATCTTTACAAAGCTTTCCAATACAAATTTTACCCCCAGTCCCCTCCCCTCCCCTACATGGCAGGAAGTCCACTACATGTTAATAATGTTGAAATGCTTGAGAAGTTATGCAAGAAAAATCCTATCTACAAGAAAAAAAAAAGAATCAGAGAAAGGCAACACAATGCAAGCAAATGTCAATAGAGATCATGAAAACGTTACGTTGTGTTCCATATTTCATTTCCCTCTCTCTGGGTGTATATGGTTTTCTTCAGTGAACAATTGGAACTGGTTTGAGACAATTCTTTGTTGCAGAGAGCCATGTCCATCAGAATTGATCATCAGCTAATACTGTTGTTGCTGTGTATGATGATCTCCTGGTTCTGCTCGTTTCACTGAGCATCAGTTCATGCAAGTCTCTCCAGGCCCCTCTGAAATCGTCCTGCTGGTCGTTTCTTACAGAACAATAATATTCCATAACATTCATATGCCATAATTTATTCAGCCACTCTCCAATTGATGGGCATCCCTTCAGTTTCCAGTTTCTAGCCACTACAAAAAGGGCTGCCACAAACATTCTTGCACAGGTGGGTCCCTTTCCCTCCTCTAAGATCTCTTTGGGATATAGGCCCAGTAGGAACACTGCTGGGTCAAAGGGTATGCACAGTTTGATAACTTTTTGAGCATAGCTCCAAATTGCTCTCCAGAATGGTTGGATCCGTTCACAGTTCCACCAACAATGTATTAGTGTCCCAGCCCTCCCACATCCCCTCCAACATTCATCGTTATCTTTTCCTGTCATTTTAGCCAATCTGACAGGTGTGTAGTGGTACCTCAGAGTTGTCTTAATTTGCATTTCTCTGATCAATAGTGATTTGGAGCAACTTTTCATATGACTAGAGATGGTTTTAATTTCATCCTCTGAAAATTGTCTGTTCATATCCCTTGACCACTTATCTATTGAAGAGTGGCTTGAATTCTTATATATGAGACAATTCTCTATATATTTTAGAAATGAGGCCTTTATCAGAACCATTAAATGTAAAGATGGGAAATCAAATGTTTTAAGGCAATTTTGCTAATGATAATTTTTAGGACTGGGGCAGTTTCCAAACTTGTGATTTTATTTGTACAGGGGGACTCCCTTTAACAATGCTCTCCACTGATGTGGGGAAATTCCTCTGTAACTTTATAATTTGAGAATTGTTTAGGGCCCTGAAAGGTGATGCACTTAGTTGCATGGGCCAGAAGCAGGATTTGAACCTGTTTTCCTGGCTCTTAAGACCAATGTTCTGCCTCCTGATACACTATGCCCTGGTGGGGCAGGGATATGTAGTGGTTAGAATATTGGACTTGGAATCAAGATTTGAGTTCAAATCTAGCTTTAGACAGTTTCCCTAAGTATGTTATAGTCTCTCTTTGCCTCAGTTCTTCATCTATAAAATAAGAGTAATAACATTCACCTCTTGGGCTTGTTGTAAGGCTCAAAGGAGATAATATTTCTAAAGTGCTTAGCATAATGCCTGGCACATAGGAGATGCTGTATAAATATTAGTTATTATATTACTACTGCTTTCCCTCAGAGATCATCTAGTCCAGCCCCCTGTCAAAAACATCAGCTGTTAAAAAAAGGGTTCTCTCCCCCCCCCCCCCCCCCCGCCAACTTTCTGCTTCCCTTCTAATCTTGGCTGCATTGGCTTTGTTTGTACAAAATCTTTTTAATTTAATGTAATCAAAATTATCCATTTTGCATTTCACAATGTTCTCTAGTTTTTCTTTGGCCACAAATTCCTCCCTTCTCTACAGATCAACCACCCTTTTATAGATTAGGAAACAGACGCAAGGAGATTGTGATTTGCCAAAAAACATACTGCTTCTCGCTGTATTTGGTACCAGTTTCTAGTGTTTCAAAAACACTGGACTCAGGTTCTCCAATTAAAAACACAACCTATTTAGAGTCAAGTACTAGCACATTAATTTCCAAGTACTTTTCCTGATGGTTGCATTTGCTGTGCTTTTAAGCCATTGTCACTAAATATGAATTCATAATTAGCAATAGAGAATTACTCTGTGTCCCACATAGCATAAGTGTTTGCTTCATTAGTGACACTACCAGCTGGTAGCTGGCTCTTTGAAATCAAAGCAAGCCCAGTTGTTTGCCATGAGGGACACAGCAAGTTGGGTGAGCTGCTGGTGTGCTTTCTGACTTGATTTGAGTTGAGAAACAATTGGTCTTCCTAGAACACCCTGCATTATATCTCAATTGGATAACCCTGTTTGATTGTGAATCCTTGGACCTTTGGGAGAAAAACACAATTAGAAGCCTACTTCTGAGCTGAATGTCATCCCAGTTTTCATTGACTTTTACATATGGCAAGTTGTAGAGGCAAACTGAAGGACTTGTGTTTGCAGAAAATGTCTCTTCAGGCTGTGGGGTGGGACAGAGTGCTCAATTGAAGGAAATCCCAACTGGACCAGATAAAGAAAATGGAGATGAGAGTAAAGCAAGTCTTCCTGCTTCCAGTGACACCAGCAGTAGACTTCAGTGAAACTACTTTGAACTTGGTTGGAAAACACCTGAATCAGCTTAGTCTTCAAATTAAAATTAGTTGGAAATGTGTACTTAATTAACCAGGGTTTTTCTACTGTGATGAAGGTTGTAATGAAGTCAGAGGACCTTCCCAATGATGGCTATGATAGACCTAGAGGATCTCTTCACTGATGGCTGTGATGGAGATAGAGAATCTTTCCATTAATGGCTGTGATAGAGCCAGAGGATCTCACTGATGGCAGTGATGGAGCCAGAGGACCTTCCCACTGATGGCTTTGCTAGACCTAGAGGATCTCCTCACTGACGGCTGTGATGGACCTTCCCACTGATGGTTGTGATGGAGCCAGAAGACCTTCTCACTGATGGCTGTGATGGAGCCAGAGGACTTTCCCACTGATGGCTGTGATGGAGCCAGAGGACCTTCCCACTGATGGCTATGATAGACCTAGAGGATCTCCTCACTGACGGCTGTGATGGACCTTCCCACTGATGGTTGTGATGGAGCCAGAAGACCTTCTCACTGATGGCTATGATAGAGCTAGAGAATCTCTTCACTGATGGCTGTGATGGAGCCAGAGGAACTTCCCACTGATGGCTGTGATGGACCTTCTCACTGATGGCTGTGATGGAGCCAGAGAACCTTCCCATTGATGGCTTCTCTACTTGGCTTTGGACAAATCTCTTAGCCTCCTTGGGCCTCAGTTTCCTCAGCTCTGTAATGTGAGAGGGTCTCTGAGATCCCTCAAGGAAAAAGATCCCATCTGAAAGAAGCCAGTCTCTCTGGTGGGTCAGTAGTTTGCCATAATCACTTCGGTACCCTTGGTTTAATATATCGATATTCCAGTATTTCTCTTCTCCATCAATCTGGTACTGCTTCTAGCTCTCAATCAAGATAATTCATAGTAATGAGTGTCAAGCAGTTGATGCATTAATCCCATTAGCTAAATTGTACTGGGGGAAGATGTCAGTTCAGCTGTTTGCTGTGGCTTTTATGAATGTGCTGTGAAGAGAATGATGCTATTTTTCTCCTTCAATTGCCAGGCTTTCCAGGGGAACTTTGAACACAGCCAGAGTTAATTCCACAAACCTGGATGGTAGAGTGGTAAAATCTAACAAATTATCAAAATTAGCATGTGGTATTTGTTGTCGTTCTTAGCTAAAGTGCAGAATGAAAATAACCTGTGGTGGTTCTGTCCTCAAAACTAGGGGAGGCAAACAGGAAAGTGCTGTCCCCATGTCTTCCTTCTTCTCCCCTCCCATCAGAATGTAAACTTAAAAGACCACGTTTCTCATTTTATTGCAAATGCATTTTATTGGGGGACTAGTGTATAATTATTTCCCATTAATAATCTTTTTCTACAATGGCCTCATAAACAACCCAGCTGGACACAGCTCCTACTACCCAACTCAGTAGTCAGTGGCTCAATCTGTACTTCCTTAGTTGGACTTAATTTTGTAAAATAACAAAAATCACAGGATTTGGACCAACCCTGAATGTTTTCTAGAATTATACAAGTCAATTTCCACTGCTCTGCTGGAAAAATAAACAAACAAGTAAAACCCACCATTGTAGAGCCCTGACATAAGTCAGATGTGATGGAGTAAGGCTGATTTCTATCACTTTGCCTTCCAGTGTTTGAGATGGTAAGCACTAAATCATGGATTTATATTCTTTTTTTTTAATTTGCAAAACATATGTATGGGTAATTCTTCAACATTAACCCTTACAAAGCTTTCTGTTACAAATTTTCTCCCCCTAGTCCCCACACCTCCCCTAGATGGCAGGATATCCACTACACGTTATTTATGATAAAATACTTGACAAATCAAATATGTGTATACATATTTCCACACTTATCATTGTTGTGCAAGAAAAATCGTATCTACATGAAAGAAAAATCAGATAAAGGAAACACAATGTAAGCAAACATCAATCAAGGAGTATGAGAATGTTATGTTGTGGTCCACATTTCACATCCCTCTCTCTGGGTGTATATGGCTTTCTTCACCGAACAATTGGAACTGGTTTGAAACATTTCATTGCCAAAGAGAGCCATGTCCATCAGAATTGATCGCCATATAGTATTGTTGTTGCTGTGTACAATGATCTCCTGGTTCTGCTGATTTCACTCAGCATCAGTCCGTGAAAATCTCTCCAGGCCTCTCTGAAATCATCTTGCTGGTCATTTCTTACAGAACAATAATATTCCATAACATTCATATCCTATAATTTATTCAGCCATTCTCCAATTGATGGGCATCCTTTTAATTTCCAGTTTCTTGCCACTACAAAAAGAGCTGCCACAAACATTTTTGCACATGTCGGTCCCTTTCCCTCCTTTAAAATCTCTTTGGGATATAGGCCCAATAGAAACACTGCTGGGTCAAAGGGTATGCACAGTTTGATAACTTTTTGAGCATAGCTCCAAATTGCTCTCCAGAATGGCTGGATAAGTTCACAGCATGGATTTATATTCTTAAGAATCTATATTAGAGAAAATTAATAGATAGGACAGCTAGGTGGTGCCACAGTGCATAGAGTGTGAGACCTGGAGTCTGAAAAACCCATTTTTCTGACTTCAAATCTGATCTCAGACACTTAGCTGTGTAATTCTGGGAAAGTCACTTAACCCTGTTTGCCTCAGTTTCCTCATCTGTATAATGAGCTGGAGAAGGACATGGCAAACCACTTTGCCAAGAAAACCCCAAATGGGGTCATGAAGAGTTAGATTATGACTGAAATGAATAAACAACAACAAAAATAGAGGACTGGATATGGAGTCCAGAGGAGTTGAGTTCAAATTCTGTCCCAATTAGTTGTGTGACCCTGAGCAAGTCATTTAACCAGTTTCCTTATCTATAAAATGGAGATAATATGAGGATGAAATGAGATAATATATCTAAAACTTTTTGCAAAGCTTGAAATGCTAGAAAAAATTAGCTAGTTAATAGCAATGCCTTTAAGAGCAATTAAGCTGAAGAAAAAAAGGGGGAATCACTTAAAAGTAAATTCTAAGAATCATAATCCATAATGATTCTGAAAAACTGAAAATGAAATTCATCTCATTCCTTCAGCAGAGATGCAGGGGATTGACTACCAGAGCAGAATAGTGGATATGTAATCACTCTATCTGTTGTGTAATCACTCTGTTGTTTTGCTTAATCTTTTGTTAAAAGGGACGGTTATATTTCAAGATAGAGAGCAAGGACTTGTTTCAAGAAATGACTGGGATATAAAAACAAAAGGTATCAATGAAATTTACTTGAAAAAAATCATGAGTTAAACAGATTTACCTTCCCAAACCTTCTACAGTGGTATATCTGTAAAAGCAAAGTTTGTTTCTGTACATAGACTCCAAAGCTTTCTCCACTGATCCTGTTATTATAGGGTTTGTTTTTTCCCCCAATTCAACTCAACAAACATTTGTAAAGTGTTGCATGCAACTGTATCGTGTGCTGGGGCTATAGTAGTGAAATCATTCCTGCTTTCAGGGGTCTTATAATCTGATTTAGAGGGAGGAGAGGAAGATGGGAGTTTAAGAAAGTATACAAATAAGTATGATGTAAGTTCAAAAAGACCAAGGGCAAAAGAGAAAGCTAGTGAAAAATTGGAGGTTTTTTTTTTTTACCTGGAGGGGTCAGGAAAGGCTTCATGAGAAAATGGTATTTGAGTTGGGCAAAGAAGGAAGAGATTTCAATAGTTGAAATCTCCTGAATCTGCAGTAGATGGAGATGTGTGAGGTATTTGTTTCAAGCATGGAGGGATGATGTAAACAAAGGTGTACGTGTGGGAGAGAGTAAGACTAGAACCAGGTGGAGGGCATAATCTAATTTGGCTACCAAATTATCTTAGAATAGGTGAATTAGAATAAGCTGGATGGGTACGTTGGATTCAGAGAGAAGAGGACTTTGAATTCAGATTTAGAAACTTTAAGGCAACAGGGACCCACTGAAATATTTTTAGTAGAATGTATGACCATAGGAAGATTACTTGAGTGACAATGTAGAGGATGTATTGGAGAGAAAGTAAACCAAGGGAAGAAAGTACTGGCAGTAATTGGAGTTTGCCAAACCTAGGGTTGGCAGATAAGGATAGACATGTTGATCGGATGACCAGGATGTTCTCTGGCATTTACAGGTACTATCTCAGAGATGGATGTTTCTGATTCTTGGAACAATGGAATTTTAGAGCTAGAATGATATGTAGAGATCACTTTGTCTAACCTCCACTATAGTCTAACAAGAGTATATTACTTGACTAAAATCCCCAGTGATCTCAGTGGTGACAGAATCAGGACATAAACCATCAAGTGCCCCTTGGGGTTGTTACTGAGAGGGGAGGCTTCCTTCCAACTTCTCTCTGTTGCCCTGCTATCATTCTATTCCCTGGGGTTCTTAATCTTGGATAGATTTGCTAATCTTCCCTTCCCTGTACCACACATATTCATTTGTGTTGTTTCTAACTTTGTAACATCTCTTGCAACCTGTTCCTCCCATTGCAATCACCCTAGTGATGAATTCATCATGCCTCTTATAATAGACTAACTGGTCTTTCTGCCTTTAGTCTCTGCTCTCTTCAATTCATTCTCTGCTATATGACCCAGTAAGCTCCTATGGTCAACTCATGTCTCTATTCAAAATTCTTGAGTGGTACTTCCTACTCAGCTAATCAATAATCTATTAAGGGCTTACTATGTGCCAGGCATTGTGCTGAGCACTGGGGATATGAATACAAAAAAGAAATAGTCTCTGTCTTCAAGTAGTTTACAATCAATTGGGGAAGATAACACAAAAAGAGCTAAAAATGGGAGGAATAGGGAGGGCAGAGGAGATACCTGATTTGGAGGCATGTTGGAAAAGTCAGAAAACTAATAATGTAATACAACCAAATGAGAAATGAAGTGTACTGAGCCGGGCTTCCTCTTAAAATGAGCTTTTGGAGTCCAAGGTCCTCCTTCCAATCAGAAGGACAGCTGGATCATGAGGTAGAGTCCTAAGGCTGATGGGATCTTGTAAGATGATGGGGTGTTCCAATAATGAGCTTCCTGGGATATGGTGTACAAATCAGTAGAGTCCCAAATTACTACTTCTACCTTGTCAGCTACTCTGTCTGGAACTTCTGCACCTAGCACATACTAGAGTGTGTTAAGTTAAATCATTTGTACATATCGTTTTACTTAATGTGCCCCCACTTCCCAAACTAGATTGTAAACTCCTAGAAGGCAAAAACCAGTGCCTGGTTTCAACTCATTTTTCCCCAACACTTTAGAGAATTGTTGATGGTGAGAGTGGAACCCAAAATTGCTAAATTGAATTGAGAAAAGTTTTAAATACTCATTATTACACTTGCAAAGAGATATATAATTTGACCAGCACAGGAATAATCTGTTTTTCTTCATAGAGCAATGCTTCCCTAGTGGGTTTTATTATAATGGTAACAATTTGTATTTAGCATTTTTCCCAAGAAAAGCAAAATATATTAGCAAGAACTTCAGTGTCAATTTAAAAAGACACTGAGGTCAAAGGATTAAGCCAAAGTAGCATGATATTATACTGGAGAATCTAGTAAAAGAATCTGTTATTCTATCCACTGGACAACGCAATGAAAAGACTATATTGTACAGTAATACAAAACCTGTAAAGAAACTGGCCTGAGCAGGAAGGGAACAGGCTCTCATCTTTGTAGTCCAGAACCAGCCTGGGGGTATTTTTTTTTTTAAATGTGAGAACAGCTCTGGAATGGAAGCCACCAGTATGAACTGCCAATTGGAAGAAGACAGAGATCTAGGGTGATAAAAGTAAGAAAACCCTTCAGTTCAGCTGAGTCCTATCTGCTTTCTTAACTGGGGTATTTCTTACAGAGTTATGTGCCATAATATACATGGTGTTCCAAAAGTCTTATTGTAATTCTGAGTTTTTTTTTGCTTAAAAACTAGTTTTTTAAAAGGCTAAATCACATGAACATTTTGGGGACATCTTGCACAACCAAATGATTTTCTTCCCTAAAATTAGGTTTTGGTCTTTTTTAACACAGTGGCCAGAACTCCCTGCATATTTGGAGAAGAAACCTATGAGGCATGTAACTATGAAATGCTGCTGATGGAATGATGCTTTATATAGCAAAGTTTTGGGTTTTAAGCAAATACTTAGGACAGTGAACAAAATACAAATGGATGATCTACCTTAAAAAAGAAACTGGAAAATTTTCACGGATTTTGACAGCGTTTTGAAACCACTAGCAAACTAATGCATATCCCCATAATTGCTTTACTCAGGAGAATTGCCCCAAATTCCAAATGGATTTAAATTCCATTGTGCTGCCTACCTATTAGTACCACTTTACTACCAGTTTCAAAGAGCAGCCCCACAATTGACTGGTATTTTTACATATTTTCCATTGTGAAAGTAGCATGGATAAAGGCTGAGAGGTACTTAACTCTATAATTCCTCTAATAATTTAGAATCCTTGACAGCCATTTCAGTTATCTGAGCATATTTTAAAGGAGAGAATTAGTCATAGCTTTCAGCTTTAATCACAGGCTGCTTTGGACCACTTATGGTGTTGTGATTTGGTGAACTTGAAATTTTTATGGCACTTTTTATGTGTTCTCTCTATAATCCACCCTCAACAAAGAATCCGAAATAGTGAGTTTGGGGAAAATTTGTATACGTGTGTAAAATTGCTTCAAATAATTTTTAATTTAAATTGAAAATATGAGAACATGCTATCAAGACAACAAGCATTTATTAACTATGTACAAACAAGAAGTAGACAGAATAAATTGGAGATAATCAACAGAGGGAAGGCACTAGCTTTAAGGGGGATCAAGGAAGACTTCCCATAGTTGAGATTTTAGCTGGGATTTAAATGAAGCTTAGAGAAGCAGGTAGTGGAGATGTGGAAGAAGAAAATTCCTGGAATATGGAATAGCCAGTGAAAATACCTGAGTTGAGATGTGAACACTAGGAGGCCAGTGTCACCAGATCCCAGATTATGTATAGATGAGTAAGGTATAAGGATATTGGAAAAGTAGAAGAGAGCTGGATAGGAAAGGCTTTGAATGCTAATTGGAGAATTTTGTTTTTGATCCTGGACATTATGGAGGCACTGCAGTTCACTGAATGGGGGTGGAAGGTTTACATTGTCATATCTATATTTTAGGAGATACATTTAACATTTAGGTGAAGGATGGACCAGAGTAGGAAGAGATTTGTGGTAGAAAGACTAACCTTTTAGTTACTGCAATAGTCCGGATGTGAGGGTCTGTACAAGAATGGTGGTAGCATTGTAAAAGAAAAGGAGTATATATACAAAAAGTGTTATAAAGGTAAAATTGACAGGACTTAGCCACAGATTGGAAATTGGGGATAAGAAAGAGTGAGGAGTCAAAAATGGCATGGAGGTTGAGAGTCCATGTGACTGGGAAGATGTTGATACCCTCAATAGTAATAAGGAAGTTGGGATAAGGGGAAAGTTTGGGGATAAAGAGAATGAATTCTGTTTTGGACCTACCGAGTTGTCTTTCAAATATAGTTTGAGATGTTCAATTGACAGCTAGAGATGTATGAGTGAAGGTCAAGAGAGAGGTTAGAATTGGATAATATCTTAGTGAATTATTTTCTTCAGTTAGCTTTTTTTTTTACCTCCTTTTGAATTTGGCCAAATGAGCTTTTAAATATGTTGTTTTATTCATTGGATTTTCTTTATCCATTTCACCAAATCTATTTTTAAGGAGTGATTTTCTTCAGACAATTCCTGTGTTTTCTTTTCCCATTTTTTCTTATCTCTTTTAAGATCCTTTTTGAATTCTTCCAAGAGAATTTTGAGTTGGAGACCAACTCATATCACCCTTTGGGGCTTCATCCAGAGATGTTTTGCCTTTAATGTCCTCAGGATTTGACGTCTGTTCTTCCCTGTTTCCATAATAACTATTGTCAGAGCTTTTTTTTTTTTGTTTTTTTTGCTCATTTTAAAGATTGAGGTCTGCTTTTAGGGCAAAGGGGAGATTATCCCAAGCTTCCTCTAGAAGTGACAGCAAAAGTGACTTTACACTGTGCTGGGGTTGATGCTGCCAGCTTTCTTCCAAAATGCTGGGTGGACATAGCCAAGTCCTGCTGTATTATGATGGAGATTATTTGCCTTCTGTAGTTTCATTGAAGGTCTCACAGCTATTCTGCTGATCCACTGGCTTCTAAAGCAAGTAAGAGTAGCCAACGCTGCTGTATTTTGGCTGAGCATCCCACTAGATTCCCCTGATGCCCAGAGCCCTTTTCATCCTGGGTATCCTTATGCTGCACTTGTGCTGGGTGTGTCCCCCTCCCCACCAGATTGAGACAGGCCTTTTCTGAGGTTCTTCCAAAATATCTCCTGCTGGAAATTTGTTACACTCCAAATATTTGTAGGTTCTATCACTCCAAAAACCACCCAGAGACTTGTTCTGGTGTTGATTCTGAGGAAAACAGGAAGAGCTCAGACAAACACCTGTCTACTCTCTGCCATCTTGGCTCTGCCCTCCCCCAGTTGGATAATATCTTAACATTATTAGCATAGAGATGATAACTGAATCATTGGAGCTGATGAGATCATTAAGGAAGATGTTACATAGAGAAAAGATAGGAGTGTCCAGGAGAGAGCCTTAGGAGAATGCCCATTTTTCTAGTAAACATGCCCTGGATGAAGATCCAGCAAAGGAGATTGAGAGGGTCTACTTAGACAGGTGGAGAGCTAGAGAGCTTTATCCTGGAGAAGAGGGTTACTAACAGTGCTAAAAGTTTCAGAGGGTTCAAAAAGGATGAAGATTGAGAAACAGAAAGAATGAGGACTGAGAAAAGGCCACTAGATTTGGCAGTGAAGAGATCACTGGTAATTTTGGAGATGGTAGTTTCAACTGAATAAATATGATGAAACAAAAAAGTCTAAAAATGCCATATTTCAGGAAATCATAAGGTAGAAGAAAGAGAACCACAGACTAAAATGTTTCTCACTAGAAATCATAGGAAATTTTGCGGCCACTACATTCCAGAACTTTCATGTTAATGGGAAACTATCATAATCAACTGGAAAGGGTCTCTGTAACAGGAAGCTTCAACTAGTATCATTCAGGGATACTTATCAAAAAGCAAAAAAATAAAAGGAAAAATGTAATATGCTATATGGAAAAACAAAGGAAAACTGCTTACACCTAAGGAAACATTCTGTAAAGTTAAGCAGAATCATGCAAGAAAAAAAATCAATTTTTAACAGAATTAATGACTTTTAGGGGTTTTTTGGAAATAATATATGAAATGCAAACTATACAAAAAAGAAAAGTAAACACAATTTTTCAATTGTTTCAATTACAAAAGGAGTCAGGAAGAGCTGGGCCCAACTGAATAGCAACAACAAAAATCTATCCCAATAATTTGCTAGGATAACAAATATATATATATATAT